>WNWK01003780.1:92500-120000 GCA_009830355.1 Cherax destructor
GACTTATGTATCCTGATCCTTCCTGGTTACGAGGAGGAAGCTTTCTGCTGAGAATTAATAAGATCTTGAATAGGGAGAGAGAGAGAGAGAGAGAGAGAGAGAGAGAGAGAGAAGAGAGTGTGTATATACACTGAGACATACACACTTCTTGGTGTACATTTCCCATTGCCATAGTGTTTGAAATCTGTCGACTACACGAGGGTCATTAAGGCTGCATGTCACCTGTTCTCCACCAGACAAAAACACCTTAATCCCTAAAATATTAATTAAAGTGCACTCCCAGTGTATGTACACTGAGAGACATGCACCTCACAGGTTATATACATCCTGTGCCACAACAAGGCACAGCTTTCACAAAGATTTTCAAATCCTGAAAACGTTTAGAGAACGAAAAACATTTAAATTGGAAATATGATTTAGAACGCTTCGTGTATTAAATAATTGTACAAGGGGTCATTATAACAGATATATTATTTTGTGTTTAACTAAAACGACGTCAAAATGTGCACTTTTTTATAAGTTGATCCGGAAAAAAACGTAGTGTTTATAATTGGAATGACAGTTTAGTGTATACAATGTTAATAGCTACTTAGGGTCTATAATCTAGAGAACCATTAATGATATGTGGTCCTAAAGTTCTTAGGGACTATACTCTAAAAATTTCTTTTCTGATTATAATCCAATAATTATCTTAGGGGCTATATTATAGGGAACATCTATAATCTAGAAAAAATAGGGACTATAATCTTCAGATCACTACAGTCTATAATGAGTGTAATTCCGTTGAACATTTACACGATACAGAAGTGTATTCATACGAGGCATCTGTTTGCCAACATAGATTTTCTATATCACAAGTGCAATATATATATATATATATATATAGAGAGAGAGAGAGAGAGAGAGGAGAGAGAGAGAGAGAGAGAGAGAGAGAGAGAGAGAGAGAGAGAGAGAGAGAGAGAGACAGACAGACAGACAGACAGACAGACAGACAGAGAGAAAGAGACAGAACAGACAGAGACAGAGAAACTATCTCTTAGTTGCTATCTCAGAATCTTTCTAGATTCTCTGGACCGAGCTGGCCTAGTGCTTGGAGGTTGCAAATTAGGAAGTCATGACTTTAATGGTATCCTTGCAAAATAATAATAATAAGAAGAAGAAGAAGAAGAAGAAGAAGAAGAAGAAGAAGAAGAAGAAGAAGAAGAAGAAGAAGAAGAAGAAGAAGAAGAAGAAGGAGAAAAGAAGAAGAAGAAGAAGAAGAAGAAGAAGAACAACAACAAGAAGAAGAAGAAGAAGAAGAAGAAGAAGAAGAAGAAGAAGAAGAAGAAGAAGAAGAAGAAGAAGAAAGAAGAAGAAGAAGAAGAAGAAGAAGAAGAAGAAGAAGAAGAAGAAGAAGAAGAAGAAGAAGAAGAAGAAGAAGAAGAAGAAGAAAAAAGAAGAAGAAGAAGAAGAAGAAGAAGAAGATAAAGAAGAAGAAGAACAACAACAATAATAATGTTAACAAGAGCCACCACCACAGCAGCTTCAACAAACAAACAACACCAAGAACAACAAAGAGCAAACAAACAAACAGTAACCTTGAGACAGGAGCCGAGCCTAGAGAGCCGAATTAAAATTTCAGCAGAGATTCTCCTCATCTCACAAAATTCTGGTAATTTAACCTTGAAAAAAGCTTAAAACACGTTAAGGGAAGACAGTCATTGCTGCAAAATGAAAATCAAGTCTGAGCAATGCTGAATAAAAGGCAGAAAAAGGTTGAGGGGATTTAGAATGGGTTGAAGGGAGTAGAAAGGATTAGAGTGAACTTACAAAGGGTTGGAGTGAGTTAGAAAGGGTTAGAGTGAACTTAGAAAGGGTTGGAGTGAACTTAGAAAGGATTAGAGTGAACTTAGAAAGGGTTGGAGTGAACTTACAAAGGGTTGGAGTGAGTTAGAAAGGGTTAGAGTGAACTTAGAAAGGGTTGGAGTGAACTTAGAAAGGATTAGAGTGAACTTAGAAAGGGTTGGAGTGAACTTACAAAGGGTTGGAGTGAGTTAGAAAGGGTTAGAGTGAACTTAGAAAGGGTTTGAGTGAGTTAGAAAGGGTTAGAGTGAACTTAGAAAGGGTTGGAGTGAACTTAGAAAGGGTTGGAGCGAGTTACAAAGAGTCGTGTGCATTTGGAAAGGGTTGAAGTGAACTTAGCAAGGGTTAAAATGAGCTTACTATGGGCAGGAGTGAACTTAGAAAGGGCTGAAGTGAGCTTAGAATGGACAAGAGTGAACTTAGAAATTCTTGAAACGAACTTAGAATGGGCAAGAGTGAACTTAGAAAGGGTTGAAGTGAACTTAGAATGGGCAGGACTGAACTTAGAAAGGGTTGAAGTGAACTTAGAATGGGCAGGACTGAACTTAGAAAGGGTCGAAGTGAACTTAGAATGGGCAGGACTGAACTTAGAAAGGGTTGAAGTGAGCTTAAACAGGGTCTAAGTATCACCCTCCCCTACGGATTTAGCGTTTCCCTTCACTATAACAAATATTAACAACTGACTTGCGCATGTTAATATTCTCGATTAACACTGTTGTTATCCTTGATATTTACATATTTGTTATCACAAGTTGTGTTGTGGGTCATGACTGATAATGACGACAATATTACTACTAAAAATGATAACAGTTATTAGAGTAATACCAACTACGGCGTCAACTCCTCCAGTGTTGCAGGTCTGTCTTGGCTACGGTGACTTGTCTTACCTGTAAGATCCCATCATATCACTGCCACTGACGTAATGAGGTCAGTACCTCTTCTTTTTTCCTTCCTTTTCCGATTTCTTCTTCTTCTTCTTCTTCTTCTTCTTCTTATTATTATTATTATTATTATTATTATTATTATTATTATTATTATTATTATTATTATTATTATTATTATTTTCTTCTTCGTCTTCTTCTTGTTTTCTTTGTCTTCATCGACTTATTCTTCTTCTTCTTCTTGTTCTTCTTCTTGAGGGAGCTTCTGGTTGTCACTCTGAGGTCGGGTATAATAAAGTGTAACTGTTTTGGACGCTTTTAAATAAGGTTTTTTGGTTGAGTTCCTTATCGATTTTAGCAACAGGCAAACCTTCAGTTTCTGGTCATAAAACTTGTGTGTGTGTGTGGGAGGGTGTGTGTGTATGTGTGTGTGTGTGTGTGGGAAGGTTGTGTGTGTGTGTGTGTGTGTGTGTGTATGTGTGTGCTACCTGTTGTGTGTGTTGCAGGGTGTGTGTCTGGGTGTGTGTGTGTGTGTGTGTGTGGTGTGGGAGGGTGTGTGTGTGGGTGTGTGTGTAGGTGTGTGTGGAGGACGTGTGTGTGGGAGGGTGTGGGAGGGACGTGTGTGTGTGGGTATGGTGTGTGTGGTGGGTGTGTGTGTGGGAGGGACGGGGTGTGTGTGGAGGGTGTGTGTGGGGGAGGGTGTGTGTGTGGAGGGTGTGTGTGTGTGTGGGTGTGTGATGTGGGAGGGTGTGTGTGTGTGAGTGTGTGTGTGTGTGTGTGTGTGGAGGGTGTGTGTGTGTGTGTGTGTGTGTGTGTGTGTGTGGGGTGTGTGTGTGTGTGTGTGTGTGTGGGAGGGTGTGTGTGTGTGTGTGTGTGTGGAGTGTGTGTGTGTGTGTGTGTGGGAGGGTGTGTGTGTGTGTGGGTGTGTGTGAGTGTGTGTGTGTGTGGGAGGACGTGTGTGTGTGTGTGTGTGTGGGGAGGTTGTGTGTGTGTGTGGGAGGGTGTGTGTGTGTGTGTGTGTGGTGTCGGAGGGTGTGTGTGTGTGGGAGGGGTGGGGTGTTTACCTCCTCTTTCAATGGAATTCACTGACATAGAAAACTGATATTGGAACGCGAATTACTGTAGACAGGAAACCACGAGCGATATACTACTACTGTGACTGTAAATAGAAAAAAACACACACACACACATACACACACACACACACACACACCCTCTTTGGTATATCGTTAGCCACCCCTTGTTAAACCCATGTTCGCATTCTGCGCAATAAAACAGAGGCCTGGCTGCTCTGCCTGACGCTGTCTCGCCCGTAAAATATTGGGTTTAGTGCAAGTTACTCAGTGAGTGCAAAAGTGCCTGGCCTGGCAGCGCCAGGAGTGTCACAATGCTGGTACTCTGATACCGGGTTATGACTGTGTAAAACATGACCCTAAAATTGTTGGTCGCCCAGGTCGTGCAGGTCAGGTCCCACTCTTTGACTCGTGCAGGTCAGGTCCCACTCTTTGACTCGTGCAGGTCAGGTCTCACTCTTTGACTCGTGCAGGTCAGGTCCCACTCTGAGTCGTGCACGTCAAGTCCTATTTTATGGCTAGTGTAGGTCAGGTCCCACTATGAATCGTGTAGGTCAGGTCCCACGACGTAAAAATCACTACATGTCAACAGCTATACGTAGGTGGCCGTAATTGCACATTGTTCCTGCAAACAAGGACACGGAATCGTGGGAGTTTTACTTGTGTTTGAACAGGCCACGTAAACTGTGTTTCTGCACCCTGGGTGTGTCATGGTATTTAAAGATCATTTAAGTTCCAATGTAGTAGTCCCCGACCGTGTACCATCCATAGTTACCGCTCTTACCATGATATGACATCCTGCCCTTGTGAACGATTATATTTATGCTTTTAGGCAGATTTAGAGTGACGTTAAAAAAACTTACCTAATCTATCGTAACCTAACTTAACCTAGGAAGACCACCACGTTTCGAGTCGCTGCCCAGAATTCTGTTTATGCGACTTATCGAGGGTTCATAACCTAAGGAAATATTCTCCGGTCTAAACTAAAGAGGAAGGCGTATGCCTTCCTGTAACAGCATGCAAGTAATTAGACAGGATGGTATATCTGGGAAGAACATTCCGAACTAAAGTGATCTGTGAAGTAATGGGTTGCAGTACCGGCCATGCAGTGATTTGCTGCTGCTGCTGCTGTGTTATGGTTTAGTGGTGATAAACACCACAGCAGGTCTGGGTAAAGGACATGTAGTGTACAGAACACCGAACACGATAAGTAATTAGCAGCAAGAGAAGGTTCAATATACCTGATAGTAAACACCACTGGCATTACCTTAGATTAAACAACTTAATACAGATTTTCTTCAATATAAGTATCAAGGCATCAACACATCATGACTACCATCTAAGACTGAGAACATCAACACATCAAGACTATCAGCTAAGACTGAGAATATCAACACATCAAGGCTATCAGCTGTAACTTACCGAACACATTAACTTATAAAAAGAGATTATCCAGCATCCAGAACACGTTACCACAACACAATATTCTACAATTAAGAAGAAGAATAAAAGTCCCAATACCGTGGCTGGAACAAGTCACAGTTAACCCACAATACCGTGGCTGGAACAAGTCACAGTTAACCCACAATACCGTGGCTGGAACAAGTCACAGTTAACCCACAATACCGTGGCTGGAACAAGTCACAGTTAACCCACAATACCGTGGCTGGAACAAGTCACAGTTAACCCACAATACCGTGGCTGGAACAAGTCACAGTTAACCCACAATACCGTGGCTGGAACAAGTCACAGTTAACCCACAATACCGTGGCTGGAACAAGTCATAGCTAACCCACAATACCGTTGCTGGAACAAGTCACAGCTAACCCACAATACCGTTGCTGGAACAAGTCACAGCTAACCCACAATACCGTGGCTGGAACAAGTCACAGCTAACCCACAATACCGTGGCTGGAACAAGTCGCAGCTAACCCACAATACCGTGGCTGGAACAAGTCACAGCTAACCCACAATACCGTTGCTGGAACAAGTCACAGCTAACCCACAATACCGTGGCTGGAACAAGTCACAGCTAACCCACAATACCGTGGCTGGAATAAGTCGCAGCTAACCCACAATACCGTGGCTGGAACAAGTCACAGCTAACCCACAATACCGTGGATGGAACAAGTCATAGCTAACCCACAATACCGTTGCTGGAACAAGTCATAGCTAACCCACAATACCGTGGCTGGAACAAGTCACAGTTAACCCACAATACCGTGGCTGGAACAAGTCATAGCTAACCCACAATACCGTGGCTGGAACAAGTCACAGCTAACCCACAATACCGTTGCTGGAACAAGTCAAGCTAACCCACAATACCGTGGCTGGAACAAGTCACAGCTAACCCACAATACCGTGGCTGGAACAAGTCACAGCTAACCCACAATACCGTGGCTGGAACAAGTCACAGCTAACCCACAATACCGTTTGGGTGGAACAAGTCATAGCTAACCCACAATACCGTGGCTGGAACAAGTCCAGCTAACCCACAATACCGTGGCTGGAACAAGTCACAGCTAACCCACAATACCGTGGCTGGAACAAGTCATAGCTAACCCACAATACCGTTGCTGGAACAAGTCACAGCTAACCCACAATACCGTGGCTGGAACAAGTCACAGCTAACCCACAATACCGTGGCTGGAACAAGTCACAGCTAACCCACAATACCGTGGCTGGAACAAGTCACAGCTAACCCACAATACCGTGGCTGGAACAAGTCATAGCTAACCCACAATACCGTGGCTGGAACAAGTCACAGCTAACCCACAATACCGTTGCTGGAACAAGTCACAGCTAACCCACAATCCGTTGCTGGAACAAGTCATAGCTAACCCACAATACCGTGGCTGGAACAAGTCACAGCTAACCCACAATACCGTGGCTGGAACAAGTCACAGCTAACCCACAATACCGTGCTGGAACAAGTACAGCTAACCCACAATACCGTGGCTGGAAAAGTCCAGCTAACCCACAATACCGTTGCTGGAACAAGTCACAGCTAACCCACAATACCGTGGTGGAACAAGTCATAGTAACCCACAATACCGTGCTGGAACAAGTCATAGCTAACCCACAATACCGTGGCTGGAACAAGTCACAGCTAACCCACATATCAACAAGTCAATAAAAATGGCTGGAACAAGTCACAGCTAACCACAATACCGTGCTGGAACAAGTCACAGCTAACCCACAATACCGTGGCTGGAACAAGTCACAGCTAACCCACAATACCGTTGCTGGAACAAGTCACAGCTAACCCACAATTCTGAACAAGAAGCTAACACATTGAGGAACAAGTTTGGGTCCCAAATAATAATAACAATAATAATAATAATAAAAATAACAACAACACAAATACACTGCTACAACAACAGCAACATCAATAACTAATAATAATAATAACAAATAATAATAATAATAATATAATAATAATGATAATAATAATAATATAACAACTAATAATGGTTCAAGAAGAACAAAAGCTAACAATTTTAATACTGCAAAATCCTTTAGTCGGAATTGTTTACGTCTAACAAAATATGTAAAAGACAGCTTTAAGCCTAATATGTAAATTGCACATGTTACAATGTTGCTTGACAATGTCATAGCTTACAGATATTTACAGATGACAGACTTGACGAGTTTTACGATGTTTACAAATATTTATAAAAGTAAATGAAAAGTCTCAATAAATCAGAACTATCCATATATATAAAGCAGACAATGTAATACTATATATATAAGACCAGGACAATGTAATACTACCTGTATATAAGACCAAGGACAATGTAATACTACCTGTATATGGACTCAGGACAATTAAACTACACTGTATATAAGACCAGACAATATAATACTACCTGTTATAACAGACATTTAATTTACAATGTTATAGACAGGACAATGTATTACTATCTTTATAAGACAGGAAATGTAATACTACCTGATTGACAGGACAATATAATACTACCTGTATATAGGACCAGGACAATGTAATACTACCTGTATATAAGACCAGGACAATATAATACTACCTGTATATAAGACCAGGACAATGTAATACTACCTGTATATAGGACCAGGACAATGTAATACTACCTGTATATAAGACCAGGACAATATAATACTACCTGTATATAAGACCAGGACAATTTAATACTACCTGTATATAAGACCAGGACAATGTAATACTATCTGTATATAAGACCAGGACAATATAATACTACCTGTATATAAGACCAGGACAATGTAATACTACCTGTATATAAGACCAGGACAATGTAATACTACCTGTATATAAGACCAGGACAATATAATACTACCTGTATATAAGACCAGGACAATGTAATACTACCTATCATATAACTGTTAAGCAGGACTAATATAATCACTATACCTGTATATAAGACCAGGACAATATAATACTACCTGTATATAGAGGAAAACCCAGGACAATGTAATACTACCTGTATATAAGACCAGGACAATATAATACTACCTGTATATAAGACCAGGACAATGTAATACTACCATAGTATAATTATAACAGAATCACCTTTGACAGGACAATGTAATACTACCTGTATATAAGACCAGGACAATATAATACTACCTGTATATAAGACCAGGACAATGTAATACTACCTATATATAAGAGCAGGACAATATAATACTATCTGTATATAAGACCAGGACAATATAATACTACCTATATATAAGAGCAGGACAATATAATACTATCTGTATATAAGACCAGGACAATATAATGCTACCTGTATATAAGAGCAGGACAGTGTAATACTACCTGTATATAAGACCAGGACAATGTAATGCTATCTGTATATAAGACCAGGACAATATAATACTACCTGTATATAAGACCAGGACAGTGTAATATGCTCTGCCTTATCAACGATGCCACTGCCACAAGTATCATACGTATAATTATTCCCGAATCGGATGATTCGGGACTTGGAATAATTAATAATCATTCAGATGTTTGGCTTCCTGTAAATTCTTGAGGCATGAGAAGGTAATAGAGGGGATAATGTGAACTGGTTTTATGAAAGAGAGTACGAAGGTTACAATATGTCCGGGTTATAAGGGTGTTGTAATGTAAGAGGACGAACTGTAAGGGAACGACCAGAAGGTAACGACATAGAAGGGAACGACCTAGAAGGGAGCGACCTAGAAGGGAACGACGTACAAAGGAACGACCTACAAGGGAACGACCTACAAGGGAACAACCTACAACCTACGACCTAAATGCATAATTTATACAAAGATGCACAGACGTACACAGACCTACACACACACACACAGGCTACACAGACATGCGCAGACGTACACAGACCTACACAGACCTACACACACACAAAGGCTACACAGACCTGCAGCGATTCGCACAGACGTACACAGTCATAAACAGACGTACACAGTCATAAACAGACGTTCACAGACCCACGCAGACGTTCACAGACCCACTCAGACGTTCGTTCACAGACCCACGCAGACGTTCGTTCACCGACCCACGCAGACGTTCACAGACCCACGCAGACGTTCGTTCACAGACCCACGCAGACGTTCGTTCACAGACCCACGCAGACGTACACAGAACCGTACGCAAACACACTGGCAGCCACAGCAGACCGGAGTTTACTTATTCGTTAATATAATTCAAATTAACTCCCATAAAATTGGACAAAAGTTGAAACTCATTTTTTCAAACAGTATCAAAATGTTTTATCTCTGCCACAAATATCAGTTTTATTCTCTGTATAATCTCTCGCATATATATGGATGTAGGTATTTTACGTAAGACGGGATAGATAGCATTAGCGGAGAAACAAGGAGAAGACTGGAAACGAAAAGGGATAGAGGAAGACAAGAGGAAATATTGGAAGTGATGAGGGAGAAAGAGAATAAAGGAAACATGGGCAAGAATTGCAGATATGATAAGAGGCAAGAGGGGAAAATGTTCCTGCGGCAACAGAATTGATGGTTGATGGTAATCAACGAGGAAGAGCTTCCCCTGAAATTAAGTTTTTCAAACACGCGCAGGAAATCAATTAGTGTGTTTGGATATAAAAAAAAACAACCCGGAGAAATAATGTTCACTTCACGTCGGTATAAATAGGCCAGCACAAGCATATCACCATAAATAGGGAGGGCACGAATTTCATCTTTAAAATCGGCAAATACGAAGAGAGGAATTATAAATATGTGATTAACGAGTATGATAACGACAAGTAAGGTAACTACAAGTGTGGTAACTACAAGTATGGTAACTACAAGTATGGTAACTACAAGTGTGGTAACTACAAGTGTGATAACTACAAGTGTGGTAACTACAAGTATGATAACGACAAGTAAGGTAACTACAAGTATGATAACTACAAGTATGGTAACTACAAGTGTGGTAACTACAAGTGTGATAACTACAAGTGTGGTAACTACAAGTATGATAACGACAAGTAAGGTAACTACAAGTATGATAACTACAAGTATGGTAACTACAAGTAAGATAACTACAAGTATGGTAACTACAAGTATGGTAACTACAAGTGTGGTAACTACAAGTGTGATAACTACAAGTGTGGTAACTACAAGTATGATAACGACAAGTAAGGTAACTACAAGTATGATAACTACAAGTATGGTAACTACAAGTAAGATAACTACAAGTATGGTAACTACAAGTGTGGTAACTACAAGTAAGATAACTACAAGTGTGGTAACTACAAGTGTGGTAACTACAAGTAAGGTAACTACAAGTATGATAACGACAAGTAAGGTAACTACAAGTATGGTAACTACAAGTAAGATAACTACAAGTATGGTAACTACAAATAAGGTAACTACAAGTGAGGTAATTACAAGTGTGGCAACTACAAGTATGGTAACTACAAGTATGGTAACTACAAGTATGGTAACTACAAGTAAGATAACTACAAGTAAGGTATCCACAAGTAAGGTAACTACAAGTATGGTAACTACAAATAAGGTAACTACAAGTGAGGTAACTACAAGTATGGTAACTACAAGAAAGGTAACTACAAGTAAGGTAACTACAAGTAAGGTAACTGCAAGTGAGGTAACTACAAATGAGGTAACTACAAGTAAGGTAACCAAAAGTAAGGTAACTACAAATAAGGTAACTACAAGTGAGGTAACTACAAGTGAGATAACTACAAGTAAGGTAACTGCAAGTAAGGTAACTACAAGTAAGGTAACTGCAAGTGAGGTAACTACAAATGAGGTAACTACAAGTAAGGTAACCAAAAGTAAGGTAACTACAAGTTAGGTAAACACAAGTAAGGTAACTACAAGTGAGACAACTACAAGTGAAGTAACTACAAGTAAGGTAACTACAAGTGAGGTAACTACAAGTGAGGTAACTACAAATGAGGTAACTACAAGTGAGGTAACCACAAGTAAGGTAACTACAAGTAAGGTAACCACAAGTAAGGTAACTACAGGTTAGGTAAACACAAGTGAGGTAACTACAAGTGAGGTAACTACAAGTGAAGTAACTACAAGTAAGGTAACTACAAGTGAGGTAACTACAAATGAGGTAACTACAAGTGAGGTAACCACAAGTAAGGTAACTACAAGTAAGGTAACTACAAGTAAGGTAACTACAAGTTAGGTAACTACAAGTGAGACAACTACAAGTGAGGTAACTACAAATAAGGTAACTACAAGTGAGGTGACTACAAATAAGGTACCTACAAGTGAGGTAACTACAAGTGAGGTAACTACAAGTGGGGTAACTACAAGTGAGGTAACTACAAGTTAGGTAAACACAAGTAAGGTAACTACAAGTAAGGTAACTACAAGTGAGGTAACTACAAGTGAGACAACTACAAGTGAGGTAACTACAAATAAAGTAACTACAAGTGAGGTAACTACAAGTAAGGTAACTACAAGTGAGGTAACTACAAGTGAGGTAACTACAAGTGAGGTAACTACAAGTGAGGTAACTACAAGTGAAGTAACTACAAGTAAGGTAACTACAAGTGAGGTAACTACAAGTGAAGTAACTACAAGTAAGGTAACTACAAGTGAGGTAACTACAAGTGAGGTAACTACAAGTAAGGTAATCGGCAATTCGTAATCACTCGCGCACCTGCCCGGGAACACCTGATGGATATGTACTCAAAGAACCAGCAATTTCGTAGCCAATTTCCAGATACAAATCCAAAGGTCACATAACCACTGTTGATATCCTCTAAGTCCTATTTAGTAACCCAATAGTTCGAGTCTTATGGGACGCTTTTAAACACTATCTCAGAATTGCGTGTTCACGGGCGAAACTCAGATAAAAAGGCAGTGACTAAAGCGTTTCGCCCAAAGCTGGACCTCAGCTCAGCCAATCAAACGCGAGTGTACAGGTGTGGTTGCTGAGGTACCAGCGTGGTCGTCACCAGGGTTGCTGTGGTACCAGCGTGGTCGTCACCAGGGTTGCTGAGGTACCATCGTGGTCGTCACCAGGGTTGCTGAGGTACCAGCGTGGTCGTCACCAGGGTTGCTGTGGTACCAGCGTGGTCGTCACCAGGGTTGCTGTGGTACCAGCGTGGTCGTCACCAGGGTTGCTGAGGTACCAACGTGGTCGTCACCAGGGTTGCTAAGGTACCAGCGTGGTCGTCACCAGGGTTGCTGTGGTACCAGCGTGGTCGTCACCAGGGTTGCTGTGGTACCAGCGTGGTCGTCACCATGGTTGCTGAGGTACCAGCGTGGTCGTCACCAGGGTGCTGAGGACCAGCGTGGTCGTCACCAGGGTTGCTGTGGTACCAGCGTGGTCGTCACCAGGGTTGCTGTGGTACCAGCGTGGTCGTCACCAGGGTTCCTGAGGTACCAGCGTGGTCGTCACCAGGGTTGCTGTGGTACCAGCGTGGTCGTCACCAGGTTGCTGAGGTACCAGCGTAGTCGTCAACAGGGTTGCTGAGGTACCAACGTGGTCGTCACCAGGGTTTCTGTGGTACCAGCGTGGTCGTCACCAGGGTTGCTGAGGTACCAACGTGGTCGTCACCAGGGTTGCTGAGGTACCAGCGTGGTCGTCACCAGGGTTGCTGAGGTACCAGCGTGGTCGTCACCAGGGTTGCTGAGGTACCAGCGTGGTCGTCACCAGGGTTGCTGTGGTACCAGCGTGGTCGTCACCAGGGTTGCTGTGGTACCAGCGTGGTCGTCACCAGGGCTGCTGAGGTACCAGCGTGGTCGTCACCAGGGTTTCTGTGGTACCAGCGTGGTCGTCACCAGGGTTGCTGAGGTACCAGCGTGGTCGTCACCAGGGTTGCTGAGGTACCAGCGTGGTCGTCACCAGGGTTGCTGAGGTATCAGCGTGGTCGTCACAAAGGCGCTGAGGTACCAGCGTGGTCGTCACCAGGGTTGCTGAGGTACCAGCGTGGTCGTCACCAGGGTTGCTGAGGTACCAGCGTGGTCGTCACCAGGGTTGCTGAGGTACCAGCGTGGTCGTCACCAGGGTTACTGTGGTACCATCGTGGTCGTCACTATGGTTGCTGAGGTACCAGCGTGGTCGTCACCAGGGTTGCTGTGGTACCAGCGTGGTCGTCACCAGGGTTGCTGAGGTACCAGCGTGGTCGTCACCAGGGTTGCTGAGGTACCAGCGTGGTCGTCACCAGGGTTGCTGAGGTACCAGCGTGGTCGTCACCAGGGTGTCTGAGGTACCAACGTGGTCGTCACCAGGGTTTCTGTGGTACCAGCGTGGTCGTCACCAGGGTTGCTGAGGTACCAGCGTGGTCGTCACCAGGGTTGCTGAGGTACCAGCGTGGTCGTCACCAGGGTTTCTGTGGTACCAGCGTGGTCGTCACCAGGGTTGCTGAGGTACCAGCGTGGTCGTCACCAGGGTTGCTGAGGTACCAGCGTGGTCGTCACCAGGGTTGCTGAGGTACCAGCGTGGTCGTCACCAGGGTTGCTGTGGTACCAGCGTGGTCGTCACCAGGGTTGCTGAGGTACCAGCGTGGTCGTCACCAGGGTTGCTGAGGTACCAGCGTGGTCGTCACCAGGGTTTCTGTGGTACCAGCGTGGTCGTCACCAGGGTTGCTGAGGTACCAGCGTGGTCGTCACCAGTGTTGCTGAGGTACCAGCGTGGTCGTCACCAGGGTTGCTGAGGTATCAGCGTGGTCGTCACAAAGGCTGCTGAGGTACCAGCGTGGTCGTCACCAGGGTTGCTGAGGTATCAGCGTGGTCGTCACAAAGGCTGCTGAGGTACCAGCGTGGTCGTCACCAGGGTTGCTGAGGTACCAGCGTGGTCGTCACCAGGGTTGCTGAGGTACCAGCGTGGTCGTCACCAGGGTTGCTGAGGTACCAGCGTGGTCGTCACCAGGGTTGCTGAGGTACCAGCGTGGTCGTCACCAGGGTTGCTGAGGTATCAGCGTGGTCGTCACAAGGGTTGCTGAGGTACCAGCGTGGTCGTCACCAGGGTTGCTGAGGTATCAGCGTGGTCGTCACCAGGGTTGCTGAGGTACCAGCGTGGTCGTCACCAGGAAGAAAATGACCAAAGTCTTGAAAAGATTTCTTAACAACGATGTGAAAATGGTTGAGATGAGAGCTGAAATAAGAAGCCCGGAGGCCAGGCAGGTGAGGCATAAAGATTACAGGTAAGATCAGTTGTGACGGGAAATAATAACAAATAAGAGAAGGTAGAATTTTAGTAAATGAAGGAAAATTCAATATCCACAGGTGAAGGGGCAGATTCAAGCATAAAACCGAGAGGTCAGAGAGCAAAATAAAAAATTAAAACAAGAAAATCATGAAAAATAAATCACCTTTGTAAAATTTCGACGATTGAAATATTTAAATTAATATTCTACAAAAATGGCCTCAAAAAAATATCGTAAAGTAGAAGAGGATCAAGACTGACATAAGATCAAAGAAGAAGAAAATCAATTTGAAAATAATTATAAGATACCGAAGGAACTGAGAATGGACATTGAAAAATAAAGACAAACAGAAATAAAGACGGAAAACTAGTAAAATTAAAAAAACTCAATAAAGACGTTTCGGTTCGTCTCGCACCATTATGAGGAATCATGGTCCTGGACTGAGCGAAACGTTGCTTCAAGTTTCCTCCAGAACGTGTCGGTTATTCGAGAGTATTATTACCGAGGCTCTGGCATAATCACCGAGAGTCATGAAGGAAGTCTGAACTTGAGCTCTGATCACTTTGATGAACTCATTACAGCCATTTAGATGAGTTAGATGAGTTACGAGACACCTAAACTCAGTTGTTCCCTCAACTCGTAATTTCTGGGGCTCCTGTACCCGTCGTGTAGCAGGTCGCTTAGTATATATATGTCGTGCCGATTAGGTAAAACTGGTCAATTAGCAAGAACTCATCTAAAATTAAGTCCTTTCTAAAAGTTTCTCTTATACGTTTAAAGATATATTTTTTTCATTTATATAAATGTAAAAATTTATAATTTTGTACCAAGAGAAACTTTGAAAACCTACCTAACCTTATTATAACAAGCGTAATTTAATTTAGCCTAACCCAACTAAATATATTTTAGATACGTTTACAATAATTTAAAAACAAACAAACACAATGAAATATATTTTTTTTCGTGAGGTTCAGAATGATTTTTGCGAAATTATTGCATACACAAATTTTCGCTTGTCTTATATGGCAAGAAGAGCGTTGCTATTTAAGCAAATCGAAAGTTTTACCTAATCGGCACGACATATACATATATATATATATATATATATATATATATATATATATATATATATATATATATATATATATATATATATATATATATATATATATATATATATATATATATATATATATTTTTAACATAAACATCAAACGGTTTCTTGACCGAGCCGCCTCTTGCTTCCTTTGTAACTTGTTTTCTTTCACTTTTTTTTTTTTACCGAGAAAAGTGAGTGGTTTTTTTTTTTTAAGATATATCACCCCTCTTCCCCTCCTTCCTCTTTTATTTAATCGAAATGTTTCATATGGGGAGGAAAGAGATGTTTAGGTCACGCGTCAAAGGCATGAGGATGTTGATGGTCTTGCGTGTTTTGAGCGTCTAGTTTCGCACAGGAAGGAAACCTTATAGAAAATTGTCAGATTGTTTTCGCCTCAAAAAAAATTATCTCTGAAGTTCAGCAATAAAACAGTTGGGGATTTTTTTTTTTTTTTTTAATTTATCTGATTAGTCCTGTGAGGTCAACCGTTCCTTAGGAAGGTCAACATAGATCAACAAAGTATTTGCCCAGATCAATACAGGTCGATACTACTTGTATATTCAGGTCAGCACAGTTGAACAAAACTCATTACATAGGTCAAAACAGCATTTTTCCTCTTGACAATCCTCTACGTCTCTTAAGGTAAATTACGTATGAACTCTATAATCTATCGTGACTCTAAACTGACTCTGCCTTACACCGGTTGTGTGGAAGATGAAGGATCGATCTTTCTTCCAGGGGACTGATTGCACTCCCTACCTGGGAAGGTCCACGAGAAAGAGAGTGATCCCTCCCACCCACAATTAGAGACAAGTCGGCCCTCAGGATATCGTCTCAGTGCATATTCTAAGTGTAGCCTGACAGTTATCATAGACATTTGGGTAGAGCTTCACTCAGCTCTCCACGGAGCCAATAACAAGTCCATAACAAGTTCAATAACAAGTCCATAACAAGTTCGCTTTGCTCGTAGTGCCGTCTCTCTGCCATAGTCTCTACCATAGTCTATGCCACAGAGCTTACTAGGCTTCCTGGGTACTTTCCTACGTACCAGTGTAGCATATACTATCACATTTAGTATAAATAACTGCTGGGTCCACACAGTTATCGGTTATTAAGATTCTACATCAATTTATCACCTTTGTAACCATCATCTGAGGAGAAGACACACTGTACCTCTGACAGACACTTCTTGGAAAATATCAATACCAGTTAACAATTTATAGCTCCGTACTGGTGGTAACGAGGGCAATTAATATACATTTTTGATGATATGTATACATATGTTTGTATGAAATTCTTATATATACACTTAGTATTATATGATGTGTATAGCACGCGCTTGGTATGTAGACTTCGTACTCCACGGTTAAATCTACCCAGGTTTCATTTTCTCTCCCCCTCCTATCTCTCTCTCTCTCTCTCTCTCTCTCTCTCTCTCTCTCTCTCTCTCTCTCTCTCTCTCTCTCTCTCTCTCTCTCTCTCTCTCTCTCTCTCTCTCTCTCTCTCTCTCTCTCTCTCTCTCTTTCTCTCTCTTTCTCTCTCTCTCTCTCTCTCTTAACAGCCTTGACATGATAAAATACCTGGAGAAGCTGAACATCAAGAGATCAGAACTGACCAGGTGAACTTCCTCTCAGAGTTATGAAAGATTCTTGATACCAGATTGATGACCCACTAGCAGATATGTTGAACAAGTCATAAAAAGAAGGTAAGGTGCCAATGACTGGAAACTAGCACATTCTAATAGGCCTGTAACTACCAAGTATTACTGCAACATACTGGAAACTAGCAAATTTAAATAGACTGAAAACTAGCAAATGTTACTCCAGTAGACTGGAAACTAGCAAATGCCACTTTAATAGATTGGAAACTAGCAAATATCACTCTGACAGAATGAAATCTAGCAAATATTACTCCAATAGACTGAAAACTAGCAAATTTTACTCCGATAGACTAGAAACTAGCAAATGCTACTCCATTAGACTGGAAACTACCAAATGCTACTCCATTAGACTGGAAACTACCAAATGCTACTCCATTAGACTGGAAACTAGCAAATGCTACTCCAATAGACTGGAAACTAGCAAATCCTACTCCAATAGACTGGAAACTAGCAAATCCTACTCCAATAGACTGGAAACTAGCAAATACTAATTCAATATTTAAAACAATGGGAAGCAAGACGTGTGTTCTCAACTATCGTTCCATCAGCTTAACGTCAGTTTTAGGTAAACAGGAGATTCTTATTAGGGATAAAATAAAAGATTTATTCATTTTCTGGAAACCCTCAACGAACTAAAATCAACTGGGATTTCGCAACAAAAGATCATGCCGAACTAACTCAAGGCTGGAGGCAGTGGAGATGTCATGTCTGAGATCAATGTGTGGTGTGAATATAATGCAGCGAATTCGTAGTGTGGAAATTAGGAGGAGGTGCGTGATTACCAAGACTATTATTCAGAGGGCTGAGGAGGGGTTGTCGAGGTGGTTTGGACATGTAGAGAGGATGGAACAAAGTAGAATGACTTCGAGAGTGTATAAATGTGTAGTGGAGGGAAGGCGGGGTAGGGGATGGCCTAGGAAAGGTTGGAGGGAGGGGTTAAAGGAGGTTTTATGTGCGAGGGGCTTGGACTTCCAGCAAGCATGCATGAGCGTATTAGATAGGAGTGAATGGAGACAAATGGTTTTTAATACTTTACGTGCTGTTGGAGTGGAAGCAAAGTAATATTTATGAAGGGATTCAGGGGAATCGGCAGGCCGGACTTGAGTCCTGGAGGTGGAAAGTAGTGTCTGCACTCTGAAGGAGGGATGTTAAATGTTGCAGTTTTATAACTGTAGTGTAAGCATACCTCTGGCGGCAAGACAGTGATGGAGTGAATGATGATGAAAGTTTTTCTTTTTCGGGCCACCCTGCCTTGGTGGGAAACGGCCGATGTGTTAATAATATATATATATATATATATATATATATATATACAGAGGACCCAAACATAGTAGGAAGAGAATTTTCAATAGATGTGGTGAATCGAGAATTTCCAAAATGGGTTAGACGAGGTGTCCATCAACAACTACTGGTCAAAATAGAGGAGTGTGGTACTGTGCAAGAGACCAATTTCGTGACTGGATTTGCGCCTGACTCACGAATAGGAAAGAGAGAGTGACTATGAACGGGGAGATGCCTGGGGCGACTCGAAGTACAAAGAGCAGAGGTCCTGGGGGGTAAAAAATGTCGGATCTTGTTCCAAACCTCTTCACAATTTACGTAAATGATCCTCGAATCAAGGTTCACATCTTCGATACATTCAGCAACATTCAGAGGAGATTTTTCAAGTATTGGGAGTGGGCTGGACAGGTGGCGCTGTGGTCGGGGACTTGGAAAATCAGTTTCAAAGTAGACAAGTGTAAAGTAATGCATTTTTTGGTTTAACATTCTCAAACATGAATACAAAAGGTCTGGTAACAAAATCTGAGGAAACACAATGTAATAATCGCGAACAAGAGAGACAAGATGCAAAACAACCACGGGGGAGAGTTGAATGATAGCTCTAGGCCTTTTGTGTCGCAATTAACACATTTTCAGGAGCTTGCAATGTTGCAGAAATGAGTAGGAAGTCCAGGTAGATTCGTTCAGAGGAACGATTCTAGCTAGAGTCGTTCCCCTGAACGAATCTATCTGGAGTTCTTACTCATTTCTGCAAGATTGCAAGCTCCTGAAGATGTGTTAATTGCGACACAAAAGGCCTAGAGCTATCATTCAACTCCCACCCGTGGTTATTTGCAATAGGATATTAGAAAGGACAATGAGTGAATAAGCATTAGCAACGACCCTAAAACTACAGAACAGCGCCTATCTGCAAGAAACAAAGCCAAAAGAATAACTAGATGGCATAGTTAGATTTACAAAGCGCCAGAGAGACTAGTAGAATGTTGAGGTAGTTGGCATTCTATGCCTTCCACTTAGTTATGTCTCTCCTGTAAATTCTGTGGCATTTATTTTAGTTTGGTATAGAATATTTTTCCCATATTTCATACAAGTAGTGGCCGGAGGGAGGCAAGGGTGGGGAGAGAGCCTCTTGCTTAATTATCCCTGCCTCAGACATCTAGATAATGTATGATTGTTCTTAAATTATATGGAAGTGAATGAAGTGTATAGTCCTCAGCAGATAGCCTCGAGTGGTCTTTAAAATACTCTGTTACGTCTCTCTCTCTCTCTCTCTCCCTCTCTTTCTCTCTTTCTCTCTCTCTCTCTCTCTCTCTCTCTCTCTCTCTCTCTCTCTCTCTCTCTCTCTCTCTCCTCTCTCTCTCTCTCTCTTCTCTCTCTGCTCTTTCTCTCTCTCTCTCTCTCTCTCTCTCTCTCTCTCTCCTCTCTCTCTCTCTCTCTCTCTCTCTCTCTCTCTCTCTCTCTCTCTCTCTCTCTCTCTCTCCTCTCTCGCTCTTTCTTCTCTCTCTCTCTCTCTCTCTCTCTCTCTCTCTCTCTCTCTCTCTCTCTCTCTCTCTCTCTCTCTCTCTCTCTCTCTCTCTCTTCTCTCTTTCTCTCTCTCTCTCTTCTTCTTTCTCTTCTCTCTGTCTCTCTTCTGTCTCTCTCTCTGTCTCTGTCTCTCTGCTCTGTTCTCTCTCTGTCTCTCTCTCGTCTCTCTGTCTCTCTCCCTCTCACACACACACACACACAAAAAAAAAAAAAAAAGAACACATCATACTTACCCTACTGAAGACGATGTCAGATGATGGACGAAATATTGAAATTCATATAAATATATATATATATATATATATATATATATATATATATATATATATATATATATATATATATATATATATATATATATATATATATATATATATATATATATTCCACCACCGTGGCTTGTCTTGCATGCATATACTGGAGACGTTGGGGTAGGGAGGAGACTTCACTACTCCTGGAGGAGTCGAGAGTCTCCCTTCAGTAGTGGAGACCCGATCCTTCCTCCAGTAGTGAAGGCTCTAACTTCCCTCCAGTATTGGAGGCTTGATCCTCCCTCCAACAGTGGAGGCTCGACCTTTCCTCTAGTAGAGAAGGCTTGAGCCTCCCTCCAGTAGCAAAGACTCTACATTCCCTCAAGTAGTGGAGGCTCGATCCTCCCTCCAGTAGCGAAGACTTTACCTTCCCTCCAATAGTGGAGGCTAGGCCCTCCCTTCAGCAGTGAAGACTACCTTCATTTCAGTAGTGGAGGCTAGACCCTCCCTCCCTCCAGTAGTGGAGGCTCGACCCTCCATCCCTCCAGTAGTGGAGGCTAGACCCTCTCTCCCTCCAGTAGTGGAGGCTAGGTCCTCCCTCCCTCCAGTAGTGGAGGCTAGGCCCTCCCTTCAGCAGTGAAGACTCTACCTTCCCTCCAGTAGTAGAGGCTAGACCCTCCCTCCAATAATGAAGGCTCTGCCTTTCCTCCAGTAATGGAGCTCAACCCTCCCTCCAGTAATGGAGGCTCGACCATCCCTCCATTAGTGGAGGCTCACTCCTCCGTCCCCAAACAGGAAAGAGCGACGCTGAAGGTGACAGACAGTAAGAGAGGAGCAGACAGAACCAACAGGTTGGAGAGGGAGGTCAATAGAGAGTGGGAGTGTCGAGCGGGACTTACCTTGGGAGGAGGTGGAGTCGAGAGTGTCATTGACAGGCACTGTGTGTGTAGTCATCATCCCTGGGAGGTGTGGAGGATGTGGCAGGTGTGTAACTCCACTCTACCCCAGGTCAAAGTGATGCTGGTGTCCTGGCGTCAGAGAAGGCATCCTAACGCCTTGCCCTCATCACCGCGCCACTTAAACTCACCCTCTACTGACTCGTTTTGCATCAATTTATTTTCTAAACATTGCGTGGCTGAGCATGTCACCAGCGAGCAGCGTGGTGAGGTATGCATGCACTATCACACTACACCTCCTTCAGACAGTGTTCCAGCCCAGTGTTTCCTGAGCCCCGGCCAAGCAGGTGACTCACTTCACCAGGCGCCGTTTTACCCCCCTGAAGATGACAGGTGAAGCGACGGTGTGCACCCCTGTTCGTGCTGGGTCCAACTCGGCACTCTGAGTGCCTGGTGGCACCGGGCCCCCAGCATCGCACACGCGCACTCTCCGCCAGGCAACCTCACCCCCCCAGACAAAAGCACATCGATGTTGTTACTATTTTTAGGTAAGATGATAGACCCTTTCCCTGTGTGCTTTTGGGGCATAGATAAAACGGTCCATTACCGGCCAAGACGAAGTCATTAAGACACTTTTGCTCTGAGAGGATATTCAAGGGGTTTGCGACAGCCGTGTGAGTGACTGTTGTTGTATTTTGATCGATTATAAGAGTGTGGAGGAAGGGGAAGACTGGTTGCCAGTAATTGTGTCGTGTGTGGTGATATGAGTGTCCATGTGGAGGAAGAGGAAGCCAGCAGCGGCACTAGGATGGTCCACAACACCTCTCTACAATGGTGAGCACGACAACAATGGCACCGCTGGCTGGGTGGGTGGGAAGGAGCAGGGTGGGTGGGAAGGAGCAGGGTGGGTGGGAAGTAGCAGGGTGGGGTGGGAAAGAGCAGGGTGGGCGGGAAGGAGCAGGGTGGGCGGGAAGGAGCAGGGTGGGCGGGAAGGAGCAGGGTGGGCGGGAAGGAGCAGGGTGGGTGGGAAGGAGCAGGGTGGGCGGGAAGGAGCAGGGTGGGCGGGAAGGAGCAGGGTGGGCGGGAAGGAGCAGGGTGGGCGGGAAGGAGCAGGGTGGGCGGGAAGGAGCAGGGTGGGTGGGAAGGAGCAGGGTGGGTGGGAAGGAGCAGGGTGGGTGGGAAGGAGCAGGGTGGGTGGGAAGGAGCAGGGTGGGTGGGAAGGAGCAGGGTGGGTGGGAAGGAGCAGGGTGGGTGGGAAGGAGCAGGGTGGGGTGGGAAGGAGCAGGGTGGGCGGGAAGGAGCAGGGTGGGCGGGAAGGAGCAGGGTGGGCGGGAAGGAGCAGGGTGGGTGGGAAGGAGCAGGGTGGGTGGGAAGGAGCAGGGTGGGTGGGAAGGAGCAGGGTGGGTGGGAAGGAGCAGGGTGGATGGGAAGGAGCAGGGTGGGCGGGAAGGAGCAGGGTGGGCGGGAATTAGCAGGGTGGGTGGGAAGGAGCAGGGTGGGTGGGAAGGAGCAGGGTGGGTGGGAAGGAGCAGGGTGGGTGGGAAGGAGCAGGGTGGGTGGGAAGGAGCATGGTGGGTGGGAAGGAGCAGGGTGGGTGGGAAGGAGCAGGGTGGGTGGGAAGGAGCAGGGTGGGTGGGAAGGAGCAGGGTGGGTGGGAAGGAGCAGGGTGGGTGGGAAGGAGCAGGGTGGGGGGAAGGAGCAGGGTGGGTGGGAAGGAGCAGGGTGGGTGGAGGAGAGGTGGAAGCAGGGTGGGTGGGAAGGAGCAGGTGGGTGGGAAGGAGCAGGGTGGGTGGGAAGGAGCAGGGTGGGTGGGAAGGAGCAGGGTGGGTGGGAAGGAGCAGGGTGGGTGGGAAGGAGCAGGGTGGGTGGGAAGGAGCAGGGTGGGTGGGAAGGAGCAGGGTGGGTGGGAAGGAGCAGGGTGGGTGGGAAGGAGCAGGGTGGGTGGGAAGGAGCAGGGTGGGTGGGAAGGAGCAGGGTGGGTGGGAAGGAGCAGGGTGGGTGGGAAGGAGCAGGGTGGGTGAGCGTCTCAACTCAACAGGAGGTGAACGGAACGACAACAGGTGGACCGAGGGACAGAGAGAGAGATAGAGAGAGAGAGAGAGAGAGAGAGAGAGAGAGAGAGAGAGAGAGAGAGAGAGAGAGAGAGAGAGAGAGAGAGAGAGAGAGAGAGAGAGAGAGAGAGAGAGAGAGAGAGAGAGAGAGAGAGAGAGAGAGAGAGAGAGATAGAGAGAGAGAGAGAACTTCCTGTGACAGGTCATCGACACAATATAATGAAGAATACGCTAAAAAAAAGAAGTATAGAAAGAGCTTATTTTCACTATAATTACGTGAAGTGCTAAATCCGTGAGGGTCACTGAGCACTAGAAGTAGAGGGGGAAGAAAGTAGATGCACCGGAAGTAGATAGACGGTAGGGATAATTAGCTTTGATCCGAGGAAAAGAAGGGAGCGCTATTACCTTGGATCAAGAGCTCTTTACCCGCATCAAGAGTAAAGAACAATAAAAAAATCATGTCAGGTTTTTTTTTCCAGGAGTGGAAGAGCAGAGATCAGAGGACGGAGGACCGAGCCTCCAAATGAATGACACACACACACACACACACACACACACACACACTCACACTGGTTTAACGCTCCAGAAGCAGCGAACGTTCACCAAACGTTACCGGAGGTTAAGTCCAAATATGTGTTCGTATCTTCCAAACATGACTGTTATCTTCCAGACATGACTGTTATCTTCCAGACATGACTGTTATCTTCCAAACATGACTGTTATCTTCCAGACATGACTGTTATCTTCCAAACATGACTGTTATCTTCCAAACATGACTGTTATCTTCCAGACATGACTGTTATCTTCCAAACATGACTGTTATCTTCCAAACATGACTGTTATCTTCCAGACATGACTGTTATCTTCCAAACATGACTGTTATCTTCCAGACATGACTGTTATCTTCCAAACATGACTGTTATCTTCCAAACATGACTGTTATCTTCCAGACATGACTGTTATCTTCCAAACATGACTGTTATCTTCCAAACATGACTGTTATCTTCCAGACATGACTGTTATCTTCCAAACATGACTGTTATCTTCCAGACATGACTGTTATCTTCCAAACATGACTGTTATCTTCCAAACATGGCTGTTATCTTCCAGACATGACTGTTATCTTCCAAACATGACTGTTATCTTCCAGACATGACTGTTATCTTCCAGACATGACTGTTATCTTCCAAACATGACTGTTATCTTCCAGACATGACTGTTATCTTCCAAACATGACCGTTATCTTCCAAACATGACTGTTATCTTCCAAACATGACTGTTATCTTTCAAACATGACTGTTATCTTTAAAACATGACTGATATCTTCCAAACATGTCTGATATCTTCCAAACATGACTGTTATCTTCCAGATATGACTGTTATCTTCCAAACATGACTGTTATCTTCCAAACCCTTACTGTTATCTTCCAAACATTACTGTTACCTTCCAAACATGACTGTTTTCTTCCAAACATGACTGTTAACTTCCAAACATGACTGTTATCTTCCAAACATGACTGTTATCTTCCAAACATGACTGTTATCTACCAAACATGACTGTTATCTTCCAAACATGACTGTTTGTTATCTTCCAAACATGACTTTTATCTTCCAAACATGACTGTTATCTTCCAAACATGACTGTTTGTTATCTTGCCAGAATTACTGTGTATAACTTCACATGTTGAGAAACTATGCACATGCTACACGGACATCCCGATGTCAAAATAACAAAACAAGTGACGTCAGTGTTGATGTTGTCCTGGATCCAGTCTGACAGATATTTGCTCTCACCATAAATGGATTAATCAATCTGAGCCATGTCTATCGGATCAGGGCCAGGTGCATTTCCCTTAGTCAAACTTTGATCAGTATTGATGAGTGTATAGGTATATAGACGTGTAATACACAACAAGACGACGTTTCGAGCAAATCTGAGCAGAATGTTTTGTTCATTAGCTATCTTAATAGTCACCCTTGTTGGCTTCTTGTCGGTCTCAAGATCTCTTATGACAGACTGAGTATCCTTATTTGTAGACACTTTGCCTGCCAGCGACTCTGTGAATTCCATTCAGAGACTGATATAACGAAGACAGTAAGAGTTGGGTTAATTAGTCTCTCAGCCTTGTAGAGCTGCATAAAAAATAGGTCTACAAGGCTGAGGGACTGATTTCCTAAACTTCACTTCTTCTGTCTTTGTTATATCAGTCTCTGTATGGAAATGATGTAGTCACTGGATGGGGAAACGTCTTCGAATAAAGATACAGTGGAACCCCGGCTAACGAGCAAAATTCATTCCAGAAGCCTGCTCAAGTGCCATTACCGAACGAATTTACTCCCTTAAGAAATAATGTCAAGTAGGTTAGTCCATTTCAGACCCCCAAAAATACACTTCCACAAGCACTTACAATATTATACTTACATAATTGTACGATTTCCGGGGTGTTCGTTAGCCGGGGGTCCACTGTATATTCAGCTGTTGCACATGTGTCTAATTCCTCATCTTTTTAGTATTGTGTCCCATAATTGTGATGACAAGGATTGCTCTTGACAGTGATACGAAATATAGATAGCGAAGTAACAAACGTTCCAAACCTTAACATGAGTGGCTCTTGCACTAGAGTTAGTAGGGTTAGCAAAGGTTATTCCTTTGGGTAGCATTGAGAATGGGTTGGGTAAATATTTTAGTTATTGGGTTTTGGAAGGACGTGCCTAGTATGGGCCAGTAGGCTTGCTGCAGTGTTCCTTCTTTCTTATGTCCTTAAGTATAATGACACAGGTCTATTCCTGCTCTCACTTCCCTCCTTTTCCTTCCCAATCCCGTGCGTCCACTGGCATTGGTACTCGGATGGAGAATCGATCGCTGGTTCGTGTTCTGGGGTTGATATGCCTCAGTTGGACTCCAGCCTGTGCTAGGTCAGTCACCCGATCAGTCACCTGGGATCACTAACAAGGGGTCAGTCACCTTGAGGTCACACACACTCGGGGTCAGTCACCTGGAGGTCACACACACTCGGGATCAGTCACCTGGAGGTCACACACATTCGAGGTCAGTCACCTGGAGATCACACACATTTGGGGTCAGTCACCTGGAGGTTACACACATTTGGGGGTCAGTCACCTGGAGCTCACGCACACACTCGGGGTCAGTCACCTGGAGGTCACAAGCATGTGATAAATAGTTATGAAACCGACAAGTTAAAGATTGAGACACTTATGCAACATATGGGAATCTTTATTAAGGAAATGTTTCGCCACACAGTGGCTTCATCAGTCCAATACAAAGTAGAAACGGGTAAGGAGAGGAGGAATTTGAGGTAATCAGTCCCTCAGCCTGGAATCGATGTGTTCAGTCCATCATTCCATATGCTGTACTTTCTACAAGAGTGATGGATTGAACACATCGATTCCAGGCTGAGGGACTGATTACCTCAAATTCCTCCTCTCCTTACACCTTTCTACTTTGTATTGGACTGATGAAGCCACTGTGTGGCGAAACGTTTCCTTAATAAAGATACCCATATGTTGCATAAGTGTCTCAATCTTCAGGTCACACACTCTCGGGGTCAGTCACCTGGAGGTCACACACACTGGGGTTCAGTCAACTGGAGGTCACACACACTCGGGATCAGTCACCCACAAACTTACCATACATTCAAACAAGTGAAGAAGTGAATATGTCGAAATTAAAGAGGAGAAGTAATATATTTTAGAAAAAAAATATGATGGAAGGTAAAGCAAGAGTAGAAAGGAACATGAAACTGGAACTAAGAACACAAGAACTGCAAAGGAGAACATAGGGAGAACGGGACGAAAGAACACAAGCAGAACTGTAGAGAAAAAGAACGTAGGGGAAAGCTGAAGATAAAGAACAGGGAAAATTGAAGAAAAGAACTCAGAGATAACTGTTAAGAAGAATGCACCAGGATGATTATACTCAGCACTGCGGCCCCATCACTGTCAACTCATCATCTGAAGCGAATGTTGACTCCTGTGGGCAGCAGAATGAAATGGTGGAGGCATGTGTGTGGCGTGTGGGCGTGTGAGCATGGGTTGGAAGGGGAAAGGAGGGATTAAGGGTGACCCACTTAGCGTGATCAAGGATGTCCCTAACGTGTGCTTACCTTCGTCACACCTCTCACTGTGATTACACAGGCACCTGACCTGATGCTCAACCCACGCTGGCTTCATACTGCAGAGAAGCGTCTTTTCCCCCTATAGCGACCATTGCCCGGGAGACCCTTTCCCGTGCGACCCCTTTCCAGGAGACCTCTTCCTGAGAAAGACTCATACCAGGGAAGGTTCCCTGGA
>WNWK01003780.1:125000-156563 GCA_009830355.1 Cherax destructor
TAGTCTTGTTGCAAACCTTTGCACTTTATCTAGTTTCTTTACGTGCTTGGCTAGGTGTGGGTTCCAAACTGGTGCTGCATACTCAAATATGGGCCTAACGTACACAGTGTACAGGGTCCTGAACGATTCCTTATTAAGATGTCGGAATGCTGTTCTTAGGTATGCTAGGCGCCCATATGCTGCAGCAATTATTTGGTTGATGTGCGCCTCAGATGTGCCTGGTGTTATACTTACCCAAGATCTTTTTCCTTGATTGAGGTTTGTAGTCTCTGGCCCCCCCTAGACTGTACTCCGTCTGCGGTCTTCTTTGCCCTTCCCCAATCTTCATGACTTTGCACTTGGTGGAGTTGAATTCCAGGAGCCAATTGCTGGACCAGGCTTGCAGCCTGTCCAGATCCCTTTGTAGTTCTGCCTGGTCCTCGTCCGATTGAATTCTTCTCATCAACTTCACATCATCTGCAAACAGGGACACTTTGGAGTCTATTCCTTCCGTCATGTTCACAAATACCAGAAACAGCACCGGTCCTAGGACTGACCCCTGTGGAACCCCACTCGTCACCGGCGCCCACTCTGACACCTCGCCACGTACCATGACTCGCTGCTGTCTTCCTGACAGGTATTTCCTGATCCATTGTAGTGCCTTCCCTGTTATCCCTGCCTGGTCCTCCAGCTTCCGCACTAATCTCTTGTGTGGAACTGTGTTAAACGCCTTCTTACAGTCCAAAAAAAATGAAATCTACCCACCCCTCTCTCTCTCTCTTGTCTTACTGCTGTCACCCTGTCATAGAACTCCAGTAGGTTTGTGACACAGGATTTCCCGTCCCTGAAACAGTGTTGGCCGTCGTTGATAAGCTCATTCCTTTCTAGGTGCTCCACCACTCTTCTCCTGATAATCTTCTCCATGACTTTGTATACTATACATGTCAGTGACACTGGTCTGTTGTTTAGTGCTTCAATATCTGTCTCTTTTTTAAAAAATTGGGACTACATTTGCTGTCTTCCATACCTCAGGTAATCTCCCTGTTTCGATAGATGTGTTGAATATTGTTGTTAGGGGTACACATAGCGCCTCTGCTCCCTCTCTCAGGACCCATGGAGAGATGTCTGGCCCCATCGCCTTTGAAGTATCTAGGTCACTCAGTAGCCTCTTCACTTCTTTCTCGGTTGCATGTATTGTGTCTAGCACTTGGTGGTGTACCCCACCTCTCCGTCTTTCTGGGATCCCTTCTGTCTCCTCTGTGAGCACTTCTTTAAATCTCATGTTGAGTTCCTCTCCTCCTTCCTTCCTTAGCCTGATCACCTGGTCCTGGACTGTTGTGTTCCTCCTGATGTGGCTGTACAACAGTTTTGGGTTAGATTTGGCTTTATCTGCTATGTCATTTTCATATTGTCGTTGGGCCTCCCTTCTTACCTGTGCATATTCATTTCTGGCTCTACAACTGCTCTCCTTATTCTCCTGGGTCCTTTGCCTTCTATACTGCTTCCATTCCCTAGCACATTTGGTTTTGGCCTCCTTGCACCTTTGGGTGAACCACGGGCTCATCCTGGTGTGTGAGAAAGGGTCGCGTGACCACGACAGATTTATATTGACTTGTTGCTTTGCGGGAGACCACGATATGTGTGAGAGATGGTCCTGGACCACAGACACTGTGTGTTGGTCCTGAACCACAGACACTGTGTGTTGGTCCTGGACCACAGACACTGTGTGTTGGTCCTGGACCACAGACACTGTGTGTGCTGATCATACAGAAGTCCACACACTGTGTGTGTGTTGGTCTAGGAAGACTACACACTGTGTGTAGTGGTCTATAGTGGTCTAGGAAGACCACAGGAGGTCCTCCTATCTCCGCTCACAGCCACTGACATCCTGACCTGACTGGTGACGTCACCACTTACATTATTGATGTTTTCTGGCCCGGCCCAAAGATTCGGCAGTGACGTCACGGGACCCTCAACACCACCCCCTCCCTCTTTCCCTCCGTCCTTCCCCCTCCCTCTCCCTCCCTCCTCCGTCCCCTCCCTCCCTACCCCTGCCTCCCTTCTCCCTCCCTCCCTCTCTTCCTTAAACCCTCTCTCACTCCTTCGATTCCTTTATAGTTCTCTCTCATATTCCCTTCCATCCCTTTCTCCCTTCCTCTCTCCTCCCTCTTCTCCCGCTCTCCCTCCCTCTTTCTCTTTCCCTCTCCCTCTGTCCCTTTCTCTCTACGTCCCTCCCGCCTTCCCTTTCATCTCTCTCTCCCTTCCTCCCTCCCTCTCTTCCTTCCTCCCTCCCTTCCCTTTTTCCATCTCGTATTCCTCTCCCTCACTCTCTCCTCCTACGCACCTTCCCCATTTCTACCTCCCTCACTCCTCCCACACACTTCCCTCCCTCCCTCCCTCCCTCCCTCCCTCCCTCCCTCCCTCCCTCCCTCCCTCCCTCCCTCCCTCCCCACTTCCCTCCCTCCCACAGTCGCCCACGTCGTCCCATAAGGAAATTTATCGAGGGATCTACACAAATTGTCTGAACAATTTGTGTATAATGAGATGTTGGTACAACACTGGACGAGGGTGAGGAAAGTAGACGAGAAAGCTGGACAAGAGAAAGCTGGAGAGAGCTGGACAATAGAAAATTAGACAAGAGAGAGTTGGACAGGAGAAAGCTGGACAAGAGAGAGTTTGACAAGAGAAAGCTGGACAAGGGAGAGCTGGACAAGAAAGAGCTGGACAAGAGAGAGTTGGACAAGAGAAAGTTGGACAATAGAGATTTGGACAATAGACATTTGGACAATAGACATTTGGACAAGGTAAAGTTGGACAAGAGAAAGCTGGACAAGAGAGAGTAGGACAAGAGGAAGCTGGACAAGGGAAAGCTGGACAAGAAAGAGCTGGACAAGAGAGAGTTGGACAAGGGAGAGTTGGACAAGAGAAAGTTGGACAAGAGAGAATTGGGCAAGAGAGAGAGAGATGGATAAGAGAGAGCTGGAGAAGAGAGAGTTGGACAAGAGAGAGATGGACAAGAGAGACAGAGAGCTGAACAGGAGAGAGAGAGAGAGAGAGAGAGAGAGAGAGAGAGAGAGAGAGAGAGAGAGAGAGAGAGAGAGAGAGAGAGAGAGAGAGAGAGAGAGAGAGAGAGAGAAGAGAGAGAGAGAGAGAGAGAGAGAGAGATGGACAAGAGAGAGAGAGATGGACAAGAGAGAGAGAGCTGGAAAAGTGAGTTTTACAAGAGAGCTGGACAAGAGAGTGATGGTAGTGATGGAAGAGAATGGTGGTAGTGGAGACAGACACACACACACACACACAGCCAAGCATGTAAGGAAACTAGAGAAAATGCAAAGGTTTGCAACAAGACTAGTCCTATGAGGAGAGGTTAAGGGAAATCGACCTGACGACACTGGAAGACAGGAAAGATAGGGAGGATATGATAACGACATATAAAATACTGAGAGGAAAAGACAAAGGTGTACAGAGACAGGATGTTCCAGAGATGGAACACAGCAACAAGGGGTCACAGTTGGAAGTTGAAGACTCAGATGAACGACAGGGATGTTAGGAAGTATTTCTTTAGTCACAGAGTTGTCAGGAAGTGGAATAGTCTGGGAAGTGATGTATTGGAGGCAGGATCCATACATAGCTTCAAGAAGAGGTATGATAAAGCTCATGGAGCAGGAAGAGTGACCGAGTACAGGCCAGTGAAGAGGCGGGGCCAGGAGCTGTGACTCGACCCCTGCAACCACAACTAGTTGAGTATACACACACACACACACACACACACACACTAACACGCGCGCGGCCCCGGTGGCCTGGTGGCTAAAGCTCTCGCTTCACGCACGGAGGGCCCGGGTTCGATTCCCGGCGGAGCGGAAACATTTCGAAGTGTTTCCTTACACACACACAACAGGCCTAGTGTCTAATTGACATGTGCCTAGGACAAAATGGTAACTAACACACACACACACACGCACACACACGCACACACACGCACACACTGAGGCAATAACAGACGCAATCTTCCCACCAGGATATCAGATCCTGAGGAAAGATGGAAGGAGTAGAGGGGAAGTAGGGGTTGCACTGCTCGTAAGAAACCGATGGAGATTTGAGGAAATGGAAGACATGGGCGAGATTAGTGAAAGGGATTACATAGTAGGTACAATTCAGTCTGGGGAACATAAGGTAGTCATTGCAGTGATGTATAACCCACCACAGAACTGCAGGAGGCCAAGAGAGGAATATGAATAGACCAACAGAGCAATGGTGGACACACTGGCTGAGGTGGCAAGAAGAGCTCACTCGAGCAGAGCAAAATTACTGGTTATGGGCGACTTCAACCACAGGGAGATCGATTGGGAAAATCTGGAGCCACATGGGGGACCAGAAACATGGAGAGCCAAGATGATGGATGTGGTACTGGAAAACCTTATGCACCAACATGTCAGGGACACTACCAGAGAGAGGGGAGATGATGAACCAGCAAGGCTGGACCTCGTGTTCACCCTGAGAAGCTCAGACATTTAGGACATCACATATGAGAGGCCCCTGGGAGCCAGTGACCATGTGGTTCTGAGCTTTGAGTACATAGTAGAGTTACAAGTGGAGAGGGTAACGGGAGTTGAAAGGGAAAAGCCAAACTATAAAAAGGGGGACTACACGGGTATGAGGAACTTTCTGCAGGAGGTTCAGTGGGACAGAGACATGGAAGGAAAGTCAGTAAACAAAATGATGGAATACGTAACAACAAAATGCAAGGAAGCACAGGAAAGGTTTGTTCCCAAGGGCAACAGAAATAATGAGAAGTCCAGAACGAGCCCTTGGTTTACCCGAAGGTGCAGGGAGGCAAAGACTAAGTGCGCTAGAGAATGGAAAAAGTACAGAAGGAAAAATACCCAGGAAAATAAGGAGATTAGTATTAGAGCCAGAAACGAGAATCCACAGATAAGGAGGGAGGCCCAGCGACAGTACGAAAATGACATAGCATCGAAAGTCAAGTCAGACCCGAAACTACTGTATAGTCACATTAGGAGGAAGACAACAGTCAAAGACCAGGTGATCAGGCTGAGGAAAGAAGGTGGGGAACTCACAAGGAATGACCAAGAGGTATGTGAGGAGCTCAACACGAGATTTAAGGAGATATTTACTGTGGAGGAAGGAAGGACTCTGGGAAGACAGATCAGAGCGGGACACCAACAAGAATATACCAAGTGTTGGATGACATACACACAACTGAGGAGGAGGTGAAGAAGCTGCTCAGTGACCTTGATACCTCAAAGGCGATGGGACCGGACAACATCTCCCCGTGGGTCCTAAGAGAGAGGGAGCAGAGATGCTGTGTGTGCCACTAACCACAATCTTCAACACATCCCTTGAACCTGGGCAGCTACCTGAGGTATGGAAGAAGGCAAATGTAGTTCCCATTTTTAAGAAAGGAGACAGAAACGAGGCATTAAACTATAGACCTGTATCACTTATGTGTGTACAAAGTCATGGAGAAGATTATCAGGAGGAGAATGGTGGAGCACCAGCAATGGAAAAGGATTATAAACGACAACCAGCACGGGTTCATGGAAGGCAAGTCCTGTGTCACAAACCTTCTGGAGTTCTATGACAAGGTAACAGAAGTAGGACACGAGAGAGAGGGGTGGGTTGATTGCATTTTCTTGGACTGCAGGAAGGCCTTCGACACAGTTCCTCACAAGAGATTAGTGAAGAAGCTAGACGATCAGGCGTGTATAACAGGAAGGGCACTGCAATAGATCAGAGAATACCTGACAGGGAGGCAACAACGGGTCATGGTACGTGACAGTGGACGCCTGTGACGAGCGGGGTTCCACATGGGTCAGTCCTAGGACCAGTGCTATTCTTGGTATATGTGAATGACATGACGGACGGCTGGAAATTTTGTAAATTCTCTGGAAATTTTGGAAATTCTCTGGAAATTTTGGAAATTCTCTGGAAATTTTGGAAATTCTCTGGAAATTTTGGAAATTCTCTGGAAATTAAGTAAATTCTCTGGAAATTAAGTAAATTCTCTGGAAATTGACTCAGAAGTGTCCCTGTTCGCAGATGATGTGAAGTTAATGAGGAGAATTAAATCAGATGAGGATCAGGCAGGACTTCAAAGAGACCTGGACATGCTGGAAACCTGGTCCAGCAACTGGCTTCTCGAATTTAACCCCGCCAAATGCAATCATGAAGATCGAGGAAGGGCAAAGAAGACTGCAGACAGAGTATAGGCTAGGTGGCCAAAGACTGCAAACCTCGCTCAAGGAGAAAGATCTTGGGGTGAGTATGACACCGAGCACGTCTCCGGAAGCACACATCAACCAGATAACTGCTGCAGCATACGGGCGCCTGACAAACCTGAGAATAGCGTTCCGATACCTTAGTAAGGAATCGTTCAAGACACTGTACACCGTGTACGTCAGGCCCGTACTATGCAGCACCAGTTTGGAACCCACACCTGGTCAAGCTCGTCAAGAAATTAGAGAAAGTGCAAAGGTTTGTGATAAGGTTAGTTCCAGAGCTAAGGGGAATGTCCTACGAAGAAAGGTTAAGGGAAATCGGCCTGACAACATTGGAGGACAGGAGGGTTAGGGGAGACATGATAACGACATACAAAATACTGCGTGGAATAGACAAGGTGGATAGAGACAGGATGTTCCAGAGAGGGGACACAGAAACAAGGGGTCACAATTGGAAGATGATGACTCAGATGAGTCAAAGGGATGTTAGGAAGTATTTCTTCAGCCATAGAGTAGTCAGGAAGTGGAATAGTCTAGCAAGTGATGTAGTGGAGGCGGGAACCATACATAGCTTTAAGACGAGGTATGATAAAGCTCGTGGAGCAGGGAGAGAGGGGACCCAGTAGCGATCAGTGAAGAGGAGGAGCCAGGAGCTGAGTCTCTACCCCCGCAACCACAATTAGGTGAGTACAATTAGGTGAGTACACACACACACAGCTAGAGGATCAGGCACGTATAATAGAAAGGGCACTGCAATGGATCAGAGAATACCTGACAGGGAGGCAACAACGAGTCATGGTACGTGATGAGGTATCACAGTGGGCGCCTGTGACTAGCGGGGTCCCACAGGGGTCAGTCCTAGGACCAGTGCTATTTTTGGTATATGTGAATGGCATGATAGAAGGGATAGACTCAGAAGTGTCCTTGTTCGCAAATGATGCGAAGTTAATGAGGAGAATTAAATCAGATGAGGATCAGGCAGGACTTCAAAGAGACGTGGACAGACTGGACACGTGGTCCAGCAACTGGCTTCTCGAGTTTAACCCCGCTAAATGCAAAGTCATGAAGATCGGGGAAGGGCAAAGAAGACCGCCAGACAGAGTATAGGCTAGGTGGCCAAAAACTGCAAACCTCACTCAAGGAGAAAGATCTTGGGGTGAGTATAATACCGAGCACGTCTCCGGAAACACACATCAACCAGATAACTGGTGCAGCATATGGGAGCCTGGGGAACCTGAGAATAGCGTTCCGATACCTTAGTAAGTAATCGTTCAAGACACTGTACACTGTGTACGTCAGGCCCATATTGGAGTATGCACCACCAGTTTGGAACCCATACCAGGTCAAGCACGTCAAGAAATTAGAGAAAGTGCAAAGGTTTGCAACAAGGTTAGTTCCAGAGCTAAGGAGTATGTCCTATGAAGAAAGGTTAAGGGAAATCGGCCTGACGACACTGGAGGACAGGAGGGTTAGGGAAGACATGATAATGACATACAAAATACTGCGTGGAATAGATAAGGTGGACACAGACAGGATGTTCCAGAGAGGGGACACATAAACAAGGGGTCACAATTGGAAGTTGAAGACTCAGACGAGTCAAAGGGATGTTAGGAAGTATTTCTTCGGTCATAGAGTTGTCAGGAAGTGGAATAGTCTAACAAGTGATGTAGTGGAGGCAGAAAACATACATAGCTTTAAGACGAGGTATGATAAAGCTCTTGGAGCAGGGAGAGAGTGGACCTAGTAGCGGTCAGTGAAGAGGCGGGGCCAGGAGCTAAATCTCGACCCCTGCAACCACAATTAGGTGAGTACATACGCACACACACGCACACGCACGCACACGCACGCACACGCACGCACACGTAAAGCTCTCGCTTCACGCACGGAGGGCCCGGGTTCTATTCCCGACGGGGCGGAAACATTTCGAAGTGTTTCCTTACACACACACACACACACATACATACAACAGGCCTAGTGTCAAATCGACATGTGCCTAGGACAAAATGGTAACTAACACGCACGCACACGCACGCACACGCACGCACACGGTAGATTGCATATTCTTGGATTGTAAGAAGGCGTTTGACACAGTTCCACACAAGAGATTAGTGCAGAAGCTGGAGGACCAGGCAGGGGTAACAGGGAAAGCACTACAATGGATCAGGGAATACCTGTCAGGAAGATAGCAGCGAGTCATGGTACGTGGCGAGGTGTCAGAGTGGGCGCCTGTGACTAGCGGGGTTCCACAGGGGTCAGTCCTGGGACCAGTGCTGTTTCTGGTATTTGTGAACGACATGACGGAAGGAATAGACTCCGAAGTGTCCCTGTTTGCAGATGATGTGAAGTGGATGAGAAGAATTCAATTGGACGAGGACCAGGCAGAACTACAAAGGGATCTGGACAGCCTGCAAGCCTGTTTCAGCAATTGGCTCCTGGAGTTCAACCCCACCAAGAGCAAAGTCATGAAGATTGGGGAAGGGCAAAGCAGACCGCAGACGGAGTACAGTCTAGGGGGGCAGAGACTGCAAACCTCAATCAAGGAAAAAGATCTTGGGTTGAGTATAACACCAGGAACATCTCCTGAGGCGCACATCAACCAAATAACTGCTGCAGCATATGGGCGCCTAGCAAACCTAAGAACAGCATTCCGACATCCTAATAAAGAATCGTTCAGGACCATGTATACTGTGTACGTTAAGCTCATACTGGAGTATGCTGCACCAGTTTGGAACCCACACGTAGCCAAGCACGTGAAGAAGCTCGAGAAAGTGCAAAGGTTTGCAACAAGACTAGTCCCGGAGCTAAGGGGTATGTCCTACGAGGAGAGGCTAAGGAAAATCGACCTGACGACACTGGAGGACAGGAGAGATAGGGAGGACATGATAACAACATATAAGATACTGAGAGGCATTGACAAAGTGGACAGAGACAGAATGTTCCAGAGATGGGACACAGCAACAAGGGGACACAGTTGGAAGTTGAAGACTCAGATGAATCACAGAGATGTTAGAAAGTATTTCTTCAGTCACAGAGTGGTCGGGAAGTGGAATAGTTTAGGAAGCGATGTAGTGGAGGCAGGCTCCATACATAGCTTTAAGCAGAGGTATGATAAACCTCATGGCGCAGGGAGAGTGACCCAGTAGCTGCCAGTGAAGAGGCGGGGCCAGGAGCTGTGACTCAACCCCTGCAACCACAACTAGGTGAGTACAACTAGGTGAGTACACACACACAAATACACGGATAAATTTATTCCGTTAGGTTACCCACCAACACTGATTTAGGGAGAGTAAATCTTGCCTCAAGAACCTGCCTGAGTTTTACCAGAGAATTACGTAGCTGGAACAAGAAAGTGCGTGGGATGGCTGCACATTTTTAGACTGGAAGGAGGGCATCGACCCGGTGACAAGGTAGACTCGTCGACACCCGAGAAAGGCAGGCAGGGAAAGCAAGGAAACCCCCTCTAAACTTTGAAGAACAGGCAGAGACAAAATGGAAGCCTCCTACAGACTTAAAACGGAAACCCCTCTAGGGTTTCAAGGGATAAGATTCTTTCCATTTTCTTCAGTGTTAATATTTTTGTGTATTACTGGTGTGCAGTATTGAAAAGTTGATGAATAAGACACATGTACAACACCTGAGTATCATTACTGATGAGTAAGTCATGTGCGCATCACTTTGTATATGTTTACTGATGAAGTGGACACATGTGTAACAACTGGGTACTTTAATGATGAATAAGACACATGAATAACACTTGGGTGTCTTTATTGATGAATACGACACATGTACAAACACTTGGGTATCTGTATTGATGAATAAAACACATGTGTAATATCTGGGTATCTTTATTGATGAATAAAACACATGTGTAATATCTGGTATCTTTATTGATGAATAAGACACATGTGTAATATCTGGGTATCTTTATTGATGAATAAGACACATGTGTAATATCTGAGTATCTTTATTGATGAATAAGACACATGTTTAATATCTGTGTATCTTTATTACCTGGGTAATAGATATTGAGGTTATTGAGATAAGTGCTATCTTTACGTGAGAGGGATAAACCCGCAAGGGGAATGTGGGTCTTTGGTCATGGTATTCAGGTTTGATTCCAGGAAGGGGAAGATAACTGCAGTTCCTCGGATCAAGAGCCTTTCACCAGCATCAGGGACCCCTCAGCTAGAGGGGAATGGTACACATGAACGTACCAGACTTGTGATGGTACACATGAACGTACCAGACTTGTGATGAAATTACCATCCATAACTTTTTATTATTTTATTATTATTATTGCTTTAATTTGTTTAATCTGATTTAATTAATTTTATAATGAAGACAAAAGTACAAAACTATGTTCAAATTTCATAGCTTAAATACTCACCTTTACTCATTGTATACTATCTACAAAAATTCTTACAATTTAGTTTTAAGTTAATTTTAAGTCTGCCCAAAATGCCCTGCATACTAGGGGCTTTTGGCATGTACACCTCATGTAATCTCAATAACCAAATGTAATTCTTTGTATCATGTCCAAATAAAAATATTATTATTATTATTATTATATTATTATTATTATTATACACATGAACGTACCAGACTTGTGATGGTACACATGATCGTACCAGACTTGTGATGGTACACATGAACGTACCAGACTTGTGATGGTACACATGAACGTACCAGACTTGTGATGGTACACATGAAAGTACCAGACTTGTGATGGTACACATGAACGTACCAGACTTGTGATGGTACACATGAACGTACCAGACTTGTGATGATACACATGAACGTACCAGACTTGTGATGGTACACATGAACGTACCAGACTTGTGATGGTACACATGAACGTACCAGACTTGTGATGGTACACATGAACGTACCAGACTTGTGATGGTACACATGATCGTACCAGACTTGTGATGGAACACATGATCGTACCAGACTTGTGATGGTACACATGAACGTACCAGACTTGTGATGGTACACATGAACGTACCAGACTTGTGATGGTACACATGAACGTACCAGACTTGTGATGATACACATGAACGTACCAGACTTGTGATGATACACATGATCGTACCAGACTTGTGATGGTACACATGAACGTACCAGACTTGTGATGATACTCATGAACGTACCAGACTTGTGATGATACACATGAACGTACCAGACTTGTGAATGGTACACATGAACGTACCAGACTTGTGAATGGCTCACATGAACGTGCCAGCCACAGTCTTCTGAATGAGCGGGTCCTGGTGTGGGCTGAGAGCCAGCTGGCACCCAGCCAGATAATATTTCCACACAAACCTGGACTCCAGAATATTCAGTAGATTCACAAGATCAGAAGTTTCGTACAAAACGCCACATAATGTACAATAACACCACATAACAAACAATAACACCACATAACAAACAATAACACCACATAACAAACAATAACACCACATAACAAACAATAACACCACATAACACACAAGTAGCTCTCTTTGCACTTCAGTTCATGATTGTAATTACAAAATCTCGATGTAAACTTGCAATGAATTAAAAATATTATTATTTTTATTATTATTATTATTATTATTATTATTATTATTATTATTATATTATTATTATTATTAATAACACCACATAACACACAATAACACCACACAACACACAATGACACCACATAACACACAATAACACCACATAACACACAATAACACCACATAACACACAATAACACCACATAACACACAATAACACCACATAACACAACACCACATAACACACAATAACACCACATAACACACAATAACACCACATAACACACAATAGCACCACATAACACACAATAACACCACATAACACACAATAACACCACATAACACACAGTAACGCTATTTAACACACAATAACACACAGTAACACTACATAACACATAGTAATACCACATAACACACAGTAACACTACATAAAACACAGTAACACCACATAACACAGTAACACCACATAACACATAGTAACACCACATAACATACAATAACACATAGTAACACCATATAACACAGTAACACCGCATAACTACGTTGTGTAGTTTTAAAAATAGGCTAGATAAATATATGAGTGGGTGCGGGTGGGTGTGAGTTGGACCTGACTAGTTTGTGCTACTAGGACAGATGCCGTGCTCCTTCCTTAAGTGAATGTAACCTGACCTGGCTGGGTCGGGGCATTGGCTTAAGCCGGTGGGAGACTTGGACCTGCCTCGCATGGGCCAGTAGGCCTGCTGCAGTGTTCCTTCTTTCTTATGTTCTTATAACATACAGTAACACCACACAACACATAGTAACACCACATAACACACAGTAACACTACATATCACACAGTAACGCCACATAACCTACAGTAACATAACATAACACACAGTAACACCACATAACACACAGCAACACCACATAGCACACATTAACACCACATAACTCACAGTAACACCACATAACACACAGTAATACCACATAACACACAGCAACACCACATAGTATACATTAACACCACATAACACACACTAACTCCACACAACACAGTAACACCACATAGCACACAGTAACACCACATAACACACATTAACACCACATAACACACACTAACACCACATAACACAATAGCACCATATAACACACAGTAACACCACTTTACACACATTAACACCACCTATTCAGAAACGCCACATAACACACAGTAACACCACATAACACACATTAACACCACATAACACAGAAACACCACATAACACCACATAACACACATTAACACCACATAACACAGAAACACCACATAACACATAGCAACACCACATAACATACAATAACACATAGTAACACCACATAACACAGTTACACCACATAGCACACATTAACACCACATAACACATAGTAACACCACAGAACATACAGTAACACCACTTAACACAGAAACACTAATAACACACAGTAACACCACATAACACAGAAAGACCACATAGCACACAGTAACACCACATAACACATTAACACCACATAACACAGAAACTCCACATAACACACAGTAACACCACATAACACACAGTAACAACACATAACACATTAACACCACATAACACAGTAACACCACATAACACATTAACACCACCTAGCACACAGTAAAACCACATAACACATTAACTTCACATAACACACATTAACACCGCATAACACACAGTAACTCCACATAACACACAGTAACACCACATAACACATTAACACCACATAACATAGAGTAACTCCACATAACACACAGTAACACCACATAACACATTAACATCAAATAACACAGTAACACCACATAACACACAGTAACTCCACATAACACACAGTAACACCACATAACACACAGTAACACCACATAACACAGTAACACCACATAACACAGAAACTCCACATAACACAGTAACACCACATAACACACAGTAACACCACATAACACAGTAACACCACATAACACAGTAACACCACATAACACACAGTAACACCACAACAACTGCGGGAAAATACATGAACATCAGTCAGCAACAGAGTTTGAAGGACAGTTTAAATACCTCAGATTAAATAACAATAATAAAATACTTTCCTTATTGAGTTTAAATAAAGAGGTTAAATGTAACTTTATGGAGGGAGATAAATAATTAAGTTTTAATAAAGTGGTTCAGTATCATAGTGTAACGAACGTAAATTATTTATTTGAAAAAACGCGGTTAAATATCGTAGCGCAAATAACGATGTTAAATATCTGTGGTTTTATTATCTCGGTTACATATGGTGTGCAGTTTATTACGGAATAAGTTAAATGACCGAGTCCAGATATTGTTAAATACTGTGATGATAAGGAAGAAGTGGCCCGTGGCCTGGTAGGCAACGCTTTCGCTTCACTCGCTGAGTGTGCATGATTCGATTCCCGGAGAGGGGTGGAAATATTGGGTGTTTCCTTACACCTGTTATCCCGTTCATCTAGCACCTAGCGTTGCCTACCAGGCCACGGGCCACCTGGAGAGGGTTTCATGGTCAACGCTCCCATGGCCCGGTCCGTGACCAGGCCTTGTGATTTGTGTGTGCAGATTTGGGACTAGTGCCTCTTAAAACCTTCCAGGTGTAAATTATAATCTATCTTTCTCGCATGCATTCCAAGGAGTACTGTTCAAGGGACTTAAATTATTATAATCAAAGAGAAGAGGTAAACCACAGGGGTCATACAGAGCTGCAAGGGACTTAAAACATTCCCAGTAATTAAGGTATTTGTTCTGATATGTGCATTCAAGGTTCTCTATGTTCTCCAGGTCTGCAGTTTCACTTGCCTTGAAAGGAGCCGTTAGTGTACAGTAGTATTTCAGCCTAGAGAGAACAAGTCATTTAAACAGGATTATCATTGGCTTGGCATCCCTTGTTTCGGTTTTTATTATCCATCCTATCACTCTCCTCGCATTTATGATAATGTGATAATTTTGTGATGGTTGATAGTGAGATTCTCTGAAATCATCACTCCCAAGTCCTTCATATTAGTTTTCCGCTCTTTTTTGTGGTTAGAATTTGTTTTATACTCCGATCTAGTATTTATTTATCAGGTTTACCATAGCAGAGTAACTAAAATTTGTCCTCGTTGAACTTCATATTGTTTTCTGAGGCCCCTTTAAAGACTTGGTTAATGTCCGCCTGGAGATTTGCAGTGTCCTCAATGGATGGATGACACTCCAGGTAGGTCAGCAAAACATGGGAGTGAGTACTGTACCTTGTGGAACAGATTATTATAATCAAAGAAAGCGCAAAAGCGACAAGTCATACAGCGCTGCCTTGTGGAACAGAGCTTTTCACTGTAGCCGCTTCTGACTTTACTCTTTTACTATTATTTTTTGTGTTCTATTTGCTAGAAACTTAAAGCTCCATCTACACACTTTTCCCATTATTCCTTTATCATGCATTTTGTGTGCTATTACACTATGATCGTACTTCTTAAAGGTTTTCACAGTCTGTATATACATCTGCATTCTGTTTGTACTCCCGTGCATCAAAGACCATGCCATAGTGGTCCAGTAGTTGTGTGAGGCAGGAGTGACCATCCAAGACCATGCCATAGTGGTCCAGTAGTTGTGAGAGGCAGGAGTGACCATCCAAGACCATGCCATAGTAGTTCAGTAATTGTGAGACAGGAGCTACCATCCAAGACCATGTCATAGTAGTCCAACAGTTGTGAGACACAGGAGCGTATGTTTATTCGGTTATACACAAATACAGTTACATAGATCATTATACATAGCAGCATATGTGTAGAGAATTTAGAATAATCCAAAAAAGTCAGAGTGACTTATTTCCATTGGGATCCTTTCTGGGGACCATCCAAGACTATGTCATAGTGATAACAAAAAAGGCACAATACCGTGACTGGAACAATACACACACAACCCGCACATATAAAAGAGAGGAGCTTACGACGACGTTTCGGCCCGACTTGGACCATTTACAAAGTCACACTAACACACAGAGACAGTGGAAGGGTATTTATAGGCAGGCTCCTCTCTTTTATATGTGCGGGTTGTGTGTGTATGTCATAGTGGTCCAGTAGTTGTGAGACAGGAGCTACCATCCAAGACTATGTCATAGTGGTCCAGTAGTAATGAGAGGCAGGAGCGACCATCCAAGACAATATTATAGTGGTCCAGTAGTTGTGAGATGCAGGAGCTACCATCCAAAACCATGCAATAGTGGTCCAGTAGTTATGAGAGGCAGGAGCAACCATCCAAGACCATGTCATAGTGGTCCAGTTATTGTGAGAGGCAGCAGCGACCTGCTCTAAACCCATGCTGCCCAGTATTGTGCAATTGTTGTGACCTATGAAATGCTGTTTTTATATGCTACCACTGCAGGTGTACAATAAACCAGCAGCTCATGTGGCACAACTAAAACTCTTTGAGAAACAATAAATCTTTGAAAGTCATACAGTGCATGAGGAGGAGGAGGCTATGAAGTATGATCTAAGGAAGGAAAGCATAGCTTTAATAACTTGGGTCAAGAGCCTTTCACCATCATCAAGGGCAAGGCACCCTCATAAAGGGATGGAATATTACATATACTATTATTATTATATTCATGGGAAAGTTTTAAACCTTTTAGGGCCAATGGCGATTGTTGTTCAGCACTGCGGCCCTAATGGGTTTAGTGCATATTCAATAATAAATAGTCTTTCATTATAATTACACTACTGCTTGGTGGGAACAAGAATATTAATTTACATTTTACAATTAATACAACCTATGTACACCACAGAATAAGAATTTCTTGTGAAAGGCCTTCTGTAAGGCTATTTCCTTTTTGTGCTACCATCCACAGGCTGGATATGGGATGCACAATAAACTAGCCACTTCGGTGGCACAAATCAAAATACGTACTAAATTTCTTGCGAGATACTAGTGAAAGTAATTATGAATTACAAACACTGGTTCTCTTATAAAAACATCTCCACACAGGTAGAGTGTATTTTCATTTCATTTGCCTGTTACCAGTGTAGTAACATGGGAGAGTTTGGGATTACAAAATAAACACTAAAATTTATAATCTTTACTATAAAAATATTTTGCATAAAAAGGAAAAGGAGTTTAACTCCTACTCTTATCTTTGGTATAGATATATCACATACACAATAACAAATAACAATTATAAAGTAAATCGTCATGACCCTATAGTGCCTCAGTGTCATATGTCACTGCCGTCTTCTGGTGTCTCACGACACTACCAATCCCAGTGTCATGACACTCCATCATCATGTCCCATGACACCACCTATTTTCCGTGTTCCATGACACTCCATCTCCTTGGTACATCCACGATACTGCCTTTTTTCCGTGTCATAACACTACATCTCTGTACTTCCTTTACTCCGTGTCATGACACTCAGTCTCTGTACAGTGGACCCCCAGTTAACAGCCATAATTCATTCCAGAATACTGTTCGAGTGCCGTTACCGAACGAATTTGTTCCCATAAGAAATAATGTAAATTAGATTAGTCCTTTTAGACCCCCAAAAATACACTTATAAAAGCACTTAAAAAAATACACTTACATAAGACACTTCAACACTCACTGGGTTACATGACACCCTTACATTTCACAACACTTCCTTGTCACCATGTCACCTGACACTAACACTCGCCAGGTTACACAACACCCCTGACTTTCCACAATACTTCTGTGTCCATGTCACCTGACACTACAACACTCACCGGGTTACACAACACCCTTACTTTCCACAATACTTCTGTGTCCATGTCACCTGACATTACAATGCTCACTGGGTTTCAACAGACTAAGGTGAGACTCGTAGGTAACAGAAGCCAGCGAGGAACTGAAGTCAACAGATTGAGGTGGCTCGCAGGTAACAAAAGCCAGTGAGGAACTGAAGTCAACAGACTGAGGTGAGAGACCCACACAGGTCTCTGAGGTCTGCTACAGAAGCCTGCGAGGAAGTAAGTAAGCAGGTGTCACCTTCAGGTGTACTCCATGAGGCAGTCTGGTGAACACTCTCAATGAGGCCGGCTCAGCAGTCCCCACATTGAGTTTGATGACGTACCCAGTGGTACTGCAGGCCGGCAGGTTAACAATCTAACCAACAGTTTGGGAGGAGGCCGCAACAGTAATGAATTTATTTTTGTTGAGCAATTCATCTGAGAACAGTTGTACCATATGAAAGCTTATGAGGCTGTGGGAATCGGCCGATGTGTTAATAATAAAAAAAAAAAAATAATAATATCTTTATTTACTATAAGTACATGTACATGGTATACAGGCCTAGTTGACATCAATGACATTTTTTTTTTTATTAACACATCGGCCGATTCCCACCAAGGCAGGGTGGCCCGAAAAAAGAAAAACTTTCATCATCATTCACTCCATCACTGTCTTGCCAGAGGGGTGCTTTACACTACAGTTATAAAACTGCAACATTAACACCCCTCCTTCAGAGTGCAGACACTGTACTTCCCATCTCCAGGACTCAAGTCCGGCCTGCCGGTTTCCCTGAATCCCTTCATAAATGTTACTTTGCTCACACTCCAACAGCACGTAAAGTATTAAAAAACCATTTGAAAATCAATTCAAGACTCTTCTCAAAATCACCTACTCACCCTATACTAAATACTCATACTGTAACAAACTTTCAAACCCAATATTATTTTACTTAAGATAATCTCAATTTGATATGTTCATCCTCCTTAACACTTGTTGCAATTTCATATCATCATATTGTCATTTAAAATCTTATAGTATCATCATTTTCTTAATTTGAAATAAAATATATAACTAGAAGAAACTCTATAAAATTTTCTATTATTATTATTATACTAGTATAGCATCAACATACTGTAACTTGAAATAAAATATACAACTAGATTAAACTCAACCAATTTCTCTTGTATTGTCTTTTAATAGTATGTATAACCATATTATAATTTAAAATATTACAGAACTAGAATAAACTCAATCATTTTCTTTAGCATTAAGTACTTAGTGAATAAGTCTTTAGAATAAACTGCCCCTAATGCCATGGCATGCCAGTGGCTCTCCTTGCATTACAGTTTTATAATTGTAACTACCAATAACAGTGTACACTTGTAACATGCATCGAAATAAAAATATTATTATTATTATTTGTCTCCATTCACTCCTATCAAATACACACACGCATGCTTGCTGGAAATCCAAGCCCCTCGCACCCAAAACCTCTTTTACCCCCTCCCTCCAACCTTTCCTAGGGCGACCCCTACCCCGCCTTCCCTCCACTACAGATTTATACACTCTCGAGGTCATTCTATTTCGTTCCATTCTCTCTACATGTCCGAACCACCTCAACAACCCCTCCTCAGCCCTCTGGATAATAGTTTTGGTAATCCCGCACCTCCTCCTAATTTCCAAACTCCGAATTCTCTGCATAATATTCACACCACCCATTGACCTCAGACATGACATCTCCACTGCCTCCAGCCTTCTCCTCGTTGCGACATTCATCACCCATGCTTCACACCCATATAAGAGTGTTGGTATAACTATACTCTCATACTACTACTATATAGAAAGCCCCTTGTTATGCAGAGCATTTCAGGCAAATTAGGTCCTTGTCCAGGATGCGACCCACACCAGTCGACTAACTCCCAGGTACCCATTTTACTGATGGGTGAACATAGACAACCGGTGTAAAGAAACACGCCTAATGTTTCTACATGCGCTGGGAATTGAATGCAGACCTTCGTCTTGTGAAGCAAGAGCTTTAGCGATCAGGCCACGGGGCACCGTGATATAGCACTTAAGCTTGGTTTGGCTTGTCAAACAGTTAGTACAGTTGTGAACAATAAGGAGAAAGTGTTGCAGGAAATTAAAAGTGCTACACCAGTGACCACTAGTAAGTTTATTCAGGTATTCACAAATACAGTTACAGCAGCATATGTGTAGAAAACCTAGCATAACCCAAAAAAAGTCAAAGTGACTTGTTGCTGACATGGAAAAACTTTTACACTGCCATTCATCTCTCACACGTTCATATTAATATTTTAAGGTAAGTAACAAGTGTACTGTGTGTGTATTTTACTTTTTATTGTGTTTTTTAATGCCTAGAAACCCCTGTGGTTTAGCGCTTCTATTTGATTATAATAATAATAATAATTTAATGCCTAGTTCTATTGCTAACTTAATATATGTTAGTGTAAACCTATTATCTAGCATTTATATGCATTTATAAGTGGAATAAAAGGGTGTTCAACTTTATGGCGATTTCCGCTTTACGGCGGTAGCCTGGAACCTAAACCTGCCGTATAAGTGGGCCCTACTGTATGTGTATTTTATCACTCTGGGGAACTTTACGCATAGGTGTGGTAGCCAGGTGAGCTATCATACCTACCACACCTGACTTCCTACAATAAATTCTACTCACCTCTCATCCTACATTAAGACTACAAATATTTTAAGGTAAGTAATGAGTGTACTGTACGTATGTGTATTTTACTTTTTTTTTTTTTTTTGTCTAGTTCTATTGCTAAATTAATATATGATAGTGTAATCATGTTACAAAACATTTATATGCATTAATAAATGAAAAAAGTGTGATTTGCTTTACGGCAATTTCCGCTTTACGGCGGTAGCCTGGAACCTAACCCGCCATATAAGTGGGGCCCTACTGTAATTATTTACAAGAAATCATCACTTTGATAGCTCCTCCAGCACCAGTGTGTGCAGTTTCAAATGCTTTCAATGACTCCTCTAGCTTGTATCGATGAGTAATTAGAGGTTTGACGTTTATCTTTCCTGAGGCAATCATATCCAGGGCAGCTGGATAGCTGAAAAAAGAAATGATTGTATATTTAGTATTCATATTAGTATGACATCTTTCAACTCTCCATAAGTAACCAAATAGTGTTAATTACTGATGGTCAACCAAAACCATTATCACTTCTTATTGTTTAGTAACAAACAAGATAAATTTTGTGAAGGACTTAAATACAGGGACAAATTTTAGAATGGTTAGCAAAAAATTAATGCCAATATATTTTTATATGAGAAACATAGTACAGTAGGGCCTTGAATAACATTTCATTCAATGTTGTTTCATTATAATGTTGATGAGAAAAAAATAGATTCCCAACCATGGCCGCTGTCTGTGTGAAGACAGTAAAATAAGAATTTGTAAAGTATATGATAATCACACAAATGCACGATAATAAATGATGCGATACAAAAGCGCTCAGCGAGCCAATCATATTTTTTATTATTTTTTTAAACTGTGTGGTGGTAAGAGGTGCTCTTTACAATTTTAGCTTTGCAAACATTTATTTCTTGATTTAACCGTGTTGAAATGAGTGCTAAAGATGCATTGTGCAACCGTGATGTCTGTGGCCACAAAAAAAAAGAGAAAAAAGTGTGACATATGGAACAAAACTAAAAGGTTTAAAAAGGTATGACTATGGACAACGAGGTGTGGTTTCGTTATACATCGTTTTACTTACAGTTCCAGTTTCCAAGAACCTATCAACAACATTAAGTAAAGCCTTACTATACTGTATATGACCTTGAGTATCTATGCAAATGAAAAGCATTGAATGGATTTTTTATATTAAAATGTTAGCTACAGTTGGACCCCAGAATTCACATGCTTTGTAATTAACAGAATTCAATAATACATTTTTACTGAAGGCCATTTTGTAGATAGACTTAACTATGCAGTTCCCCCCAACCCCTTTGCCTACTGTCGTTTTTGCTTGGTGCCACCCAACCCCTGAACTGAAACTATCCAAAAGCTTTATTTCAAAATGGATTCATTCTTTCTCAGGAATATCAATATTAACCCTTTGACTGTTTCGGTCGTATATATACGTCTTACGAGCCACTGTTTCGGACGTATCAATACGCCTAAATTCTAGCGGCTTCAAATCAAACGGGAGAAAGCTGGTAGGCCCACATATGAGAGAATGGGTCTGTGTGGTCAGTGTGCGCAGTATAAAAAAAATCCTGCAGCACGCAGTATGTAATGAGAGAAAAAAAACTCCGACCATTTTTTTGGATTAAAACGCCGACTTTGAGGTGTATTTTCGTATAGTATTTATGGTTGTATTCTCTTTTTTATGGTCTCATTTGATAGAATGGACAACATACCATAGAAATAAAGATGATTTTGATTAGTTTTATGATGAAAACGACCTTGAAATGGAGCTCAAAGTAGGAGAAATGTTCGATTTTTGCAAATGTTCAAGAGTAAACAAATCCCGCCACGCGTCCAATACACATCAATTGGCGAGTCTAATATTCTTTCACAAGGGCACTGATATTATTTATTTCATTTTTACAATAATGCAATAGTCTGCATAACGGTAAATCTTCTATTTTTTATGTGAATAAAAAATCAAAATAGAAACCAAAAGTAATATAAGAGGGGCCTAAAGACGTGACTAATGAACAGATAACATCTTATTTTAGTGCCAGGAATGTCTGCATTGTTTATTCTGGACCCTATTTTGAAATTGACAACTTTTTTATTTTCCATGAAATTGGCCAAATTGCCAATTTCTGATCACTTTATTGGGTAGTTGAAATCAATAAATTGGTGGTTTCTTGTACTCAATCGATAGAACAAATGGAGTTCTAAATAAATATCTATGAGTTTGGTCAACTGGAACAATGGAATTTACCGAAAATAGGGCTCAAAGTCGGCAAAATTGCCGATGCGTATATATTGCTGAGATCACTAACTTCGCGAGAGCGTAATTCCGTGAGTTTTCAATCAAATTTCAAACTTTTGGTGTCTTTACCATCGGGAAACGATTCTCTATCATTTCATAAGAAAAAATAATTTATTTATTTTTTTTAAATTTTGCGACAACAGGAGAGCACTCAGGATTGAGGGTTGCGACAGTCAAAGGGTTAAGCAGATTAGAGCAATATTTAAAGAAATATGGCAAAAAAATTTAATTATATGGTCAAGCAAATTTTCCTATTATCCAGTTTCAGGATGTGCACCAGCTCTGGGAACCTAATCTCTACAAATTATAAGAACATAGTCAACTTATACAAATACTGGTAAAAGAGAGACGAGCAAATAAAAACTTATGACTGCAATGAACAAATAATTTTCTTCACATTTTTTTATAACAACAGTTTTTGGCAAAATTATATTTATGGTTGTCTGTAATAGTGATGTATCAGATATCCGCATTCACACCCGCGGAACATCCGCACAATTTCTCACATCCACATCCGCATTTTACTGTAAACAGATATCCATATATACATCCGCATCCGAAATCTGCGGAACATCCAAAAAATTTCTTACATCCGCATCAACATCCGCTGAGCATCCGCACAATTTCTTACATCCGCATCTGCAAAATAAGTAAGACATCTGTATATACATCCGCTTCCGCGGATATCTAAATTTTCACATCCGATACATCCCTAGTCTGTAATAGCCAACAAGTGATTATAGCCACATTACATAAAGAGCAAGAGCTTTGTTTGCTCACTATACTCGCCATCTTCAATGTGTGAATTACACTACTCATTAGGTATCAATGTAATGGGATAAGTTGTGGCATTATATTACAAAGCATATTATAAGTGGATGACACTTCTCTCTGCATTAACTATTCTTATTAAATTACATTTATGAAAGTATTAAGTGATGAGGACATGTAAAACACTAATAATTTTAAAGGAGTCTCATCTCTCTTGAAATTCATTTATACTCACCCGAAATAACATTGGGTCATTTGTACATTATACTGCAAACCCGATGTGCCAAAATATACCGCAATATAGTGTAATACTGCCCAATCAACATCTAGATCAATGGACTGTAACAACTTTAAAATCTCTGAAGAAAACACCCACTAACCTCAGTGCCACAAGACAACCCATACAAGGTAGTCCAATGCATCTTATAATGCACAATCTTTAATTTGTCTATCCTCCTACATTGCAAAATGATAACATTTAGTTTTCTGTCGGTGTTCACAGCAGTATATAAACTAAATACACCTCACAGTTTGCACTTTGCAACACATTTATCCTACTCTCACTCACAGTCTCATTTACTCAGTAATCAAACTGAAAAGGATGGAATACTATTTAAAAAAAATATTTGCTAGACATATTTAACTGTTTTATTACTGGGAAATAAGAGGTTAAGCAGCCCTTCAGAAATTATGCTAAATGAGACTGTTTCCTTAATTAAGAGATAAGGACCCAAAAGTAACAAGACATAAAGATAGATTTTTTACAATGACTACCATTTCTTTATTCATTTATATACTCTTAGCTTGACATATATTTTTCAATCCTGCGATAACAAGTACTGTAACCTGATAAGAACTTCACTTCATTGTGGCTGAGTACATATACTAACGGTAACTCTGTACTACAAATGAAAGCAATAAAAGCTATATAAACATATAGTTATGTCTCATTTGCCTTGAGGCAAGACAAACAGCTGTCTCCTCCAGCAGAAACTAACATGTTAATACTTATCATGGGGAAGCACTAAACCCATAGAGGTCATACAGCACTGAGGAATGAAAGTGGTAATCAGGTTTGATACAAGGAAGAAGAGGGTACCTCCAATTTCTTTGATCAAGAACCCATCAATGACTTTTTAAAATGTGCAGGGTACTTGGACCAATGGGTCATTCAGTAATCATGTCAATAAAAGATACATAAAGTAAACTAATACTTATTCCACATACTCACAAGCTAAAACTAACATTCCAACATAAAAATCTCATGAAAAAGAATAATCTGAGTTACTATACCAGTTTACAAATCGAAAAATTCCTCGAATGTCAACTTCCCGGGAAGCAGCATTAATGACAGGGATTTTCACTTCAGCAGGACCCATACCAACCAGTACAATCACACCGCCTGACTTTGTTGCCTGCAAATAAAAAAAATAAAAAAAATAAAAAAAAAGACTGCACAAAATTTTAAACATGCTTGGTCATAATAGCTACTAGATGTTAATCAATATATTATTCTACGAAAGCGAATTGACTAATTCTTCTTCTTTCAACAAATCAGCTGTTTCCCACCAAGGTGGGGTGGCCCAAAGAGAAAAACAAAAGTTTCTCTTTTTAGCTTTAGTAATGTTTACAGAAGAAGGGGTTACTAGCCCCTTGCTCCCAGCATTCCAGTCGACTCCTACGACACACATGGCTTATGGAGGAAGAATTCTGTTCCACTTTCCCATGGAGATAAGAGGAAATAAGAACAAGAACTAGTAAGAAAATAGAAGAAAACCCAGAGTGGTGTGTATATATATGCTTGTACATGAATGTGTAGTGTGACCTAAGTGTAAATAGAAGTAACAAGACATACCTGAAATCTTGCATGCTTATGAGACAGAAAAAAGACACCAGCAATCCTATCATCATGTAAAACAATTACAGGCTTTCGTTTTACACTCACTTGGCAGGATAGTAGTACCTCCTGGGTGGTTGCTGTCTACCAACTTACTACCTAGAGTATTGACTAATTCTTTCTTTCTTTCAACACGTCGGCCGTTTCCCACCGAGGCAGGGTGGCCCAATAGGAAAAACAAAAGTTTCCCCTTTTACATTTAGTAATATATGCAGGAGAAGGGGTTACTAGCCCCTTGCTCCTGGCATTTTAGTCGCCTCTTACGACACACATGGCTTACGGAGGAAGAATTCTGTTCCACTTCCCCATGGAGATAAGAGGAAATAAGAACAAGAACTAGTAAGAAAATAGAAGAAAACCCAGAGGGGTGTGTATATATATGCTTGTACATGAATGTGTAGTGTGACCTAAGTGTAAGTAGAAGTAGCAAGATGTACCTGAAATCTTGCACGTTTATGAGACAGAAAAAAGACACCAGCAATCCTACCATCATGTAAAACAATTACAGGCTTTCGTTTTACACTCACTTGGCAGAACGGTAGTACCTCCCTGGGTGGTTGCTGTCTACCAACCTACTACCTTGATATTGACTAATTATACATAATTAAAAGTTTCTTCATAAACCGGACATTCTTTCCTTACATCATAATATGATCAAAAGAAATTACTGTATATCATAAAACAACGTAAAAAATTATAAAAAGAATAAAGATTTCCGTTGTGGATTTGCTTCTGTTCCTTAAGATGAATCTTCTTTCAACAAACCAGATGTATCCCACCAAGGCAGAGTGACCCAAAAAAGAAAAACTAAAGTTTCTCTTTTTAAATTTAGTAATGTATACAGAAGAAGGGGTTACTAGCCTCTTGCTCCTGGCATTTTAGTCACCTCTTACAACACACATGGCTTACGGAGAAAGAATTCTGTTCCACTTCCCCATGGAGATAAGCAGAAATAAACAAGAACAAGAACCAGGAAGAACATAGAAGAAAACCCAGAGGGGTGTGTGCTCACCTAGTTGTGGTTGCAGTATGCAGTATGCAGTATGCAAGTATAGTGTGACCTAAATAAAAGTAGAAGTAGCAAGACGTACCTGAAACCTTACATTTATGAGACAGAAAAAAAACACCAGCAATCCTATCAACATGCAAAATAATTACAGATTTCTGTTTCACACTCACTTGGCAGGACGGTAGTACCTCCCTGGGTAGTTGCTGCCTACCAATCTACTTAAGATGAATATTACTCTATTTAATACAATAGCAGACATTCTCAGGTACTGAAAAAGATAGTTATGATCTGTGTTTGTTTCAAAACTTTAAGACATCTAAGGAAAATAGTGGTATCAATTATACGTACAAGTACACTAAGGCGTATGCTTGATTCTGCACCGCTACATTCAATTGTAATATCTGGCAAGTGGCCCATTACTTCCTTTATTTGTTGTACCAGAAATGCAGCATCACTAGCCTTAACAAGCACTGTGTAGTCTGCTCCCATCTCCTTGGCTAAATGAAGGCGATTCTCAGCAATATCTGAAAGGTATTGCTGTATCTATCAAGATATTTAGACAAAGTATTGGTAGTAATTGAGGAAGAACAAGATATGGAAGACAGCAGAGGCCAATGTGCATTGAAATGAACTTTAACATTGTGGCATCTTGGAAGGAACTGAAAAAGACAACATTAGCTAATTTTTAGAAAAAAGCAGTTAAATAATGTTGATATTGAGTTCAATTTTGAGGGGTCTGAAGCCGCTGATTTTCATCAAACATTTCAGAGGGCGGAAGGAACAAACATTATGGAGGAAGATGTACATGAATTGTTAGAAGAAAATGATGGAGATCCTGGTTACTAGATGTTGAGTGATGCAGAAATTGCAGGCAAAACTAGTGTCAACCCCATAAATGAAGAGGATAGTGATCATGATGAAGATGAGACTCTGAGGTCACCAAAATTGTTAGCAGTACAAGATGCGATCAATGTTCTCATGGTATACGGACCATTTAGACACAAGAAGTGCAAGCCTATTATCAGAACTCTCACACTTTTAGGGAAACTGTCATAAGGGAGCAGCATCAGCATGACAAACAAATTTGATTCATTCATTAAACCTACGTCTCCCAAACCATCTACCAGGCAGCCTGGGCCATCTGTCTCCTCAGTTATATGCATCTACTGAACCATCTACATCTCCCTCCCCATCTACCTATCTGTCTTCCACACAATCTACAATGTTACTGCTGGAGCTTTACAGTTACAATGACTCTGAATAAATTATTCTGGGCCACCACAAGGGAATACAGTGGTCCCTTGGTTTTCGTGTTTAATCCGTTCCAGAGGGATCGACTAAAACCAAAATCGATGAAAACTAAAACCATTTTCCCCATAAGAAATAATGTAAATTCAATTAATTCGTTTCAGACACCCAGGAGTATTAACAAAAAATAATTTTTTAGAGATTAACCCTTTGACTGTTGCAAGCCCTATTCTGAAACTGTCATTCTATGTTGCAAAATATTAAAAAAAAAAAAAAAATTCTTATCAAAATGTTAAGATTATTTTTCTGATTGTTTCAATCCCCCCTAAAAAAATTGTGATCAGTACTTACCGAGATATAGAGGCGTAAAGTTGGATTATAATAAAAGACGGCTTCGAAAGGCCGTCACTAGATGGCAGTGAATACCACAACAATGCGGGAGCGGTTGTGGCCGCCTCCACTTGTCACATAATGACATATTTTATTCATTCTACAGAATATATCAGGTTTCTATGATATTTATATTGTTTATTATGTCATATTAGATGAATTGTGATAGATAAATAAGCCATAGAGTTGATATTAGCAAAATATTCAAGTAGTATTTTGTCCTGTCTCCAGACAAACTCCTGTCCACCACCGATGCCACCACATATGTAATGACATACAGTGAGTGGTACCCCGAGTTTCGTACTGCTCCCAACTCGAACAATTATGTAAGTATATTATTGTAAGTGCTTTTGTAAGTGTATTTTTGGGGGTCTGAAACGAACTAATCTAATTTACATTATTCCTTATGGGAACAAATTCATTCGGTAACAGCACTCGAACAGCCTTCTGGAACGAATAAAGTATGAAACTCGGGGTACCACTGTATTTTATTCATTATAGAGTATATATCAGGTTTCTATGTTATTTATATTGTTTATTATATCATATTAGATGAATTGTGATAGATAAATAAGCCAGATAGATGATATTAGTGAAATATTGAAGTAATCATGTCATGCCTCCTGAGAGCAGGAATGGATTAATTGCATTTCAATTAATTTAAATGAGAAAAATTGACTCTGCAAACGAGCAAATCCAGATGCGAGCAAGGTCACGGAACAGATTAAACTTGCAAGTAGAGGTTCCACTGTATTTTTAAATGTTTACACAGTAGTGTACTGTATATTGTAATAGCAGAATAGAGGAAATCAGAACTAATATACATTATTTAGGTATGCATACTGGTCAGAGAGCCCGTTTCAAGTCCAAGTCGTCAGTAAACGAGTACGTTGCTAAGTGAGGAGAGGCTATATGACAATTTTCAGTAAGTTGAGCCTCCCCTTTCCCCTATTAATTTGTTTTATACTGTATTCCAAGTCACGATCATAAATAACAGTAATTCACACCATCTCTCCACCACAAAGGTAAGTAAAATTACTGTAAATTATATACAGCCTCTCCTCACTTAGCGACGTACTTGTTTACCGACAATTCAGACTTATGACAGGCTCTGTGACTAGTATACAGTACATACCTAAATAATGTATATTAGCGCTGATTTCCTCTACAGTGGACCCCCGCAAATTTGCGGTTCCAAATTCACAGCTTCAGTAATTTGTGGATTTTTTCCTTAGAACCTAACAAATAATTGTTCACAGAAATCCCCGTAAATTCGCAGAAATTTTTTTGTCTTTTTTCGTGGCAATATATAATTTTTTATGAGTTTTAACGCTAAATTAAATTATTACTGTATATTTACCGTACGTATACCAAAGAAAATGGGGGTTGCATGAATTACAGTATACCAAAGAAAATGGGCTTGCATGAATTACAGTACATAAAGAGGTAACATCGGTATCAGTGGCGTTACTAGGGTTGGTGTCACCTGGGGCGGCATCTTTGGTGCCACCCCCATGAAATCCAAGGGTTGGGGGATGGGAGGGTGTAAACTCCAGTTACATCACTACTGCATGACCAATGACTAATGTTTAGCAATGAGAATGTTTAAGGGCCATAAACCGAACAGGAGAATGCTTCTTAACTTTATTAATGATAAAATATATAATCGTAGTAATATTGAGGAAACCAACTCAAATACCACTTTGAGTACAGGCAACAGATCCTACACTTATTCACCTTCAACAATGCAAAAAAAAAGAACTTGAAAAATAAAGAAAAACATTGCAATATCAGAGAAGCACTAGTTGCAATTTGACCTTGAGTACAGGTAACATCTCAATGAATCTGATCTTACATTTCCTTGCTTTCAATCCTGCAAAATCATCTATCACATCATCAAAATCAATGATTTTCCCTATACAGTGGACCCCCGGTTAACGAACACCCCGGAAATCGTACAATTACAGTGGTACCTCGACTTACGATATTAATCCGTCAGAGAGGGCATATCTTAAGGCGAAACAATCGTTACTCGAATCAATTTTTCCCATAAGAAATAATGGAAATAAATTTAATCCGTCCAAGACTTCCAAAAGTAGTTAAATAAAATATTTTTTAGAACTTTTTGACATTAATTAATACACAATTTAATGAAGAATACCAAAATACACATGTAAATATTGTACAATAACATGTCACTTACATTTATTGAAGAGTTGTTGATGTGTGGAGGACGGGAGGAGGGGAGAAGGTGGAGTAGTATGCTAGTGTTTGGAAGGGGAATCCCCTTCCATTAACACTGCAGGTACCAAGTTCTTTTCTGGGGTTACTTCCCTTTTCTTTTAATGCCACTAGGACCAGCTTGAGAGTCACTGGACCTCTTTCTAACAATAAATTTGTCCAGGGAGCTCTGTGTCTGGCGATTCTTTAAAACATCCCTGAAGTGGGACATCACAGTGTCATTGTACAGGTTGCCAGCACGGCCTGCAACAGCATGGTTAGGTGATATTCATCCATAAATGCTTGCACCTTGCTCCACATTCCACAAATCTCTTTAATCACTGAAGAAGGCAATTTCTTCCATCTCTGTTCCACCTCCTCCTCCTCCTCTGAACCCTTGTCCTGACCACTGGTCTCTTGTTCCAGTTGCTGTTGAAGCTCTTGCAGATCTTCAGTGGTTAGCTCTTCCTTGTGCTCCTACACCAACTGTTCCACATCCTCACCACTCACCTCTAACCCCATAGACTTGCCCAATTCCACAACAGGCTCAGGCTCAGGCTCAGGCTCAGGGTTCTGAGGCTCAGCCCCAAAACCTTCAAAATCCCTCTCTAGGACACAGTCTGGCCACAATTTTCTCCAGGCAGAGTTCAAAGTCCTGGTAGTCACTCCCTCCCAAGCCTTACCTATAAGGTTTACACAATGCAGCATATGGAAATGTTTTTTTCCAAAATTCTCTTAGGGTTATATTCATGTCTGTGGTCACATCAAAGCACTTTTGAAACATTGCTTTGGTGTAGAGTTTTAAAGTTGGAAATGACCTGCTGGTCCATGGGCTGGAGGAGAGGAGTGGTATTAGGGGCAAGAACTTCACTTTGATGAATTTAAACTACTCCACAATTTTCTCTACCAAGTTTGGAGGATGACAAGGAGCATTGTCCATTATCAGGAGGCACTTAAGTGGCAAATTATTGTCCAATAGATATTTCTTCACACTGGGGCCAAACACGCCATTGAACCAATCTAAGAAAATGTCCTTTGTGACCCATGCCTTTTGTTAGACTTCCACATCACACACAAGTTAGACTTGCTGACACCGCATCTGCCAAACACTGGGATTTTCAAAAAGATACACCAGTAAAGGCTTCACTTTGCAATCACCACTGGCATTAGCACAAAGCATCAAAGTTAGCCTGTCTTTCATAGGCTTATGTCCTGGCTGTGCCTTTTCCTCCTGAGTAATGTAGGTCCTGTTGGGCATTTTCTTCCAAAACAGGCCTGTTTCATCACAATTAAACACTTGTTGGGGGAGGAATTGTTCAGCCTCTATGTACTCCTGGAATTCAGGCACATATTTTTCAGCCGCAATTTTGTCAGAACTGGCTGCCTCACCATGCCTCACAACACTATGTATGCCACTTCGATTCTTAAATTTGTGAAACCAGCCTCTGCTGGCTTTAAATTCGCTCACTTCAGCACTCGTTGCAGGCATTTTCTTAACGAGATCATCATGCAACTGCCTTGCTTTTTCACATATTATT
>WNWK01003781.1:0-41280 GCA_009830355.1 Cherax destructor
AACCTTAAACCAAGACAGCAATGCCTAAGCGTACGTAATAAGGCAAATAGATTACTGGGATTTATATCAAAAGTGTTAGCAACAGAAGTCCAGAGGTTATATTACAGCTTTATACATCATTAGTAAGGCCTCACCTAGATTACGCAGCTCAGTTCTGGTCTCCATATTACAGAATGGACATAAATTCGTTAGAAAACATTCAGCGTAGAATGACTAAATTAATACATAGCATTAGAAATCTTCCTTATGAAGAAAGATTGAAGACCCTAAAATTACATTCACTTGTAAGACGTAGAATGAGGGAGACATGATCGAGGTATACAAGTGGAAAATGGAGTATTAACAAAGGGGATATAAATAAGGTCTTGAGGATATCTCTCCAAGAAGAACCTGCAATAATGGATTCAAGTTAGATAAGTTTAGATTTAGAAAGGATATAGGAAAGTATTGGTTTGGAAATAGGGTAGTTGATGAGTGGAACAGTCTGCCTAGTAGGGTTATTGAAGCTAGGACCTTGGGTAGTTTCAAATTTAGGTTGGATAAATTCATGAGTGAGAGGGGTTGGATTTGAGTGGGACTCGCGCATGAGTGGGTAGAATTGTCAAAGCTTATTTCTTGGGTAGCATTGAAAATTGGGTTGAGCAAATATTCTGTTAGTGGGACGGATTGTGAAGGATCTGCCTAGTATGGGCCAACAGGCCTGCTGCAGTGTTCCTCCTTTCTTATGTTTCTTATGTTCTTATGTTCTTGGGTAGCATTGAAAATTGGGTTGAGCAAATATTCTGTTAGTGGGACGGATTGTGAAGGACCTGCCTAGTATGGGCCAACAGGCCTGCTGCAGTGTTCCTCCTTTCTTATGTTCTTATGTAATTGCTGGCTGGACAAATACTGTAAGGAAAATGCAATAACATTCATTGAAAACTGGGACCTTTTCTATGGCAAAAATAACATGTATGCCAGGGATGGGTTCACTTATCTAGGTCTGGGGTGGGGGCACTGGCAACTGCAGTGGAGGGAGCTGTTAGGGCTTTAAACTCATCAACTACCCTATTTCCAAACCAATACTTTCCTATATCCTTTCTAAATCTAAACTTATCTAACTTGAATCCATTATTGCAGGTTCTCTCTTGGAGAGATATCCTTCAAGTGAAAACAGTGAAGTCCCAGTGTAGTAATGTTATGAATTTTAGGGGAACTAGTAATAGGCAGAATAAGGTGGATATTGGAGAGTCAGTGGCACTAGGTGACAAGGACAGCAATAGGTAGAGTGGAAAAACAGAAATGAACAAGAAGAGTAAAGAGAAGGGAGGTTTTCTTAACATTTTTTATACTAATAGTCATAGTGCGAGAAATAGGATGGACGAATTGAGATTAGTTGCAAGTGCAAGTAATATTGATGTTTTTGCATTAACTGAGACGTGGTTTAATATGAAAAATCGGGACATGCCTGCTGAATGTCACATTCAGGGTTTTAAATTGTTCCAAGTAGACAGAAGTATCGGGAAAGGGGGTGGCACTCTATGTCCGTGATCATTTAAATTGTTGCATAAAAACGGGTATAAAGTCTGAAATAACACATACAGAGTCTGTCTGGATAGAATTTTCAGAAGGGTATGAAAATTTGATTTTAGGCGTGATATATCGTCCTCCAAACTTAAATAGGGAACAAGGGAAACTACTTTGGGAGGAAATTGTTAAGGCCACAAGGCACGATAACGTAGTGATTCTAGGGGAGTTTAACTTTAGTCAGATTGATTGGAATTTCAAACGACTTTTTAGAAGTAGTTCAGTATTGTTTTTTGAAGCAGTATGTGACATAACCTACAAGGGGAAATAACCTACTTGACTTGGTTCTGGCAAAAAAGGAATCCCTTGTTAATAATTTAGAAATTACAGACGAACTCGGCACGAGCGACCACAATGGATATATGAATGGATATATGATAGTAGGGATAATGCAGTAACAGTCCCAGACTTTCGCTTAGCAGATTATAATGGGCTTAGAGAACACTTATCATCTGTGGACTGGGGTAACGAAGAGAGCTATCAATATGACAGCTTTCTTAACACTATACAGGCTGCCCAAAGAATATTTATCCCTGTGAAGGTTGTTGCCAATCTTCTTAGGAAAAGTATAATAGAAAAAGACAATAATAACAAGAAAAATAAACACTATTTTAATAGAAAGAAATGTAAATAATAAATACGTAAATATGACTATAATAATCCTATCTTAAGAAAAATGAAAAATGAAAACAAAAAATATATATATATCTGATCCAAAGCTAGATATTTACACGTGTTGCTCTTGTTAACACAGAAGCAATGAATCCATGTTAGACTCCGTGGTGGTGGTGTGTTGTTGTTGTTGTTGTTGTTGCTGCATCGATGTTTCCCAAAAATCCAACAGTTTTCCACATCCACAATGTCACAAATGATATCAGGGACTCAGGTGAAGGTTGTCCCTTGGTAAAGTACAGTTGCCTGAGGTTTCTAGAGTGTGGACTTAAGAACTACTGGCGTAGTGAAGAATTGGTGTTACTCTGTTTCTCACTTGGTGAGTACGCCGCCCCCCCTTCCCCACTCAGCCTTGAATCCGATGATCCGTGCGGAAACAGAGGACTGAGGTCGGGCGTGGTCAGTCGAGTGATTTCAATCTGTGGCCGGAGCTTAGCATTACACCTCTCACCGGGTGGAAAAAGGGGGGAAGTATAGCAGCAGCTAGACACTCACCCCACCTCAACAAGCAAACTACCATTCAACCATCACTCTACATACCTTCACACTTTCATCACTCCTATCTATGGACTTTTCCCTCACACTCCCCCATACCAAGACTGCTAGTCAAGGAATAGAAGTAGAAATTATGAGGTAAAAGTCCCAAAAAAATGAAAGTCGCACAAGTACAAATATTCTACTGACTGTCACGACTTAACCAGTCAGATAAATAATTAGATGAACCATTGATATACACAATATGAAACTTAAAAGCCTGGAGTGCCAATGTCCACCTCAAGAGGCGACTGTTGGTTCCCTTAAAAGTTTCTAGGTATACCAATGGTTTATGGTCTGTTTCTAGAATGAATTCTTTCCCCAGTAAATATAATTTAAGTTATGGGCATCTCGTTTCCGGTGGAGGGAATTTATAGGCTCAGAAGTACCGGAAGCAGGATCGTGGCTATGAGGTGTAGTAAGCCATTGACACCTTTTGCACGACCCATACTTCTTTGACATCTGCGTGTTCATATGTGGCCAGAAATACGTTTGTCTGATTTTATGCCACATCTTACGATGGGCCCAGTGTTCGGTCACTGGCAGGTCGTGAGCCATTTGGAGAAATGACTCGCGGCATTGGTCGGGAATGACTAGGAGGGAATAATCTACTGTAAGAGAATTAGGTTTAAACAGATTTATACAAGATCCCGTCACGATATTTAAACTTATGTGACGAGTATCTTCCCTGGATAACTGTATTATTTATAGCATGACTATGGCAATCCCGAAGTGAAGGGCAAGTCTGCTGTAAATTGATAAAGTCATCTTTGGACCGAAGATCTGTGGCAATTAAAGGATCAATAGAAGGTGAAGTCTGAGATTTAGTCTTTACTTTACTTGGGACAGATGGTATATGGTTGGAGGTGGCAACATTACTGTCATCTACTGAGTGAACAGGTGATCCTGCCATCTCGATTCCGAGTGCAGTATCATCTGTTTCAACTTTTAAATGACTATTACTATGAGATAAGGGAGATTTAGCAATAGAACAGCATTCCGATATCTTAATAAGAAATCGTCGAGGACCCTGTACACTGTGTATGTTAGGCCCATATTAGAGTATGCAGCACCAGTTTGGAACCCACACCTAGCCAAGCACGTAAATTATTATTATTACAATCAAAAGAAGCGCTAAACGACAGGGGTTATACAGCCTAAGCACGTAAAGAAACTAGAGAAAGTTTGCAACAAGACTAGTCCCGGAGCTAAGGGGTATGTCCTACGAGGAGAGGCTAAGGGAAATCGACCTGACGACACTGGGGGAAAGGAGAGATAGGAGAGACATGATAACGACATATAAAATACTAAGAGAATTGACAAGGTTGAAAGAGACAGAATGTTGCAGAAATGGGACACAGCAACAAGGGGACACAGTTGGAAGTTGAAGACTCAGATGAATCACAGGGACGTTAGGAAGTATTTCTTCAGTCACAGAGTGGTCAGGAAGTGGAATAGTTTGGGAAGCGATGTCATGGAGGCAGGATTCATTCATAGCTTTAAGAAGAGGTATGATAAAGCTCTTGGTGCAGGGAGAGTGACCCAGTAGTGGCCAGTGAAGAGGCGGGGTCATGATCTATGACTCGACCCCTGCAACCACAACTAGGTGAGTACAACAAGGTGAGTACATACACACACACACACACACAAGCAGGACTTCAAAGAGACCTGGACAAGCTTGACATCTGGTCTAGCAAATGGCTTCTCGAATTTAATCCCACCAAATGCAAAGTCATGAAGATCGGAGAAGGGCAAAGAAGACCTCTGACGGAGTACAGGCTAGGTGGAGAAAGGCTACAAACCTCGTCAAAGGAGAAAGACCTTGGGGTGAGTATAACCCCAAGCACGTCTCCGGAAACACACATCAACCAGATAACTGCGGCAGCATATGAGCGACTGGCAAACCTAAGATTAGCGTTCCGTTACCTTAACAAGGAATCGTTCAAGACACTGTACACCGTGTACGTCAGGCCCATACTAGGGTATGCAGCACCAGTCTGGAACCCACACCTGGTCAAGCACGTCAAGAAATTAGAGAAAGTACAAAGGTTTGCGACAAGGCTAGTTCCACAACTCAGGGGACTGTCCTATGTAGAAAGGTTGAGGGAAATAGGACTAACAACACTGGAGGACAGAAGGGTTAGAGGAGACATGATAACGACATACAAAATACTGCGGGGAATCGACAAGGTAGATAGTGACAGGATGTTCCAGAGAGGGAACACAGAAACAAGGGGGCACAACTGGAAGATGAAGACTCAGACAAGTCAAAAGGATGTTAGGAAGCATTTCTTCAGCCATAGAGTAGTCAGGAAATGGAATAGTCTAGCGAACGATATAGTGGAGGCGGGAACCATACATAGTTTTAAGACAAGGTATGATAAAGCTCATGGAGCAGGGAGAGTAGAGAACAGTAGCGGACAGCAAAGAGGCGGGGCCAGGAGCTGAATCTCGACCTCTGCAACCACAATTAGGTGAGTACAATTCAATTAGGTGAGTACACATGTGGTAATGCTTTATTTACAGGGAGCAAAGTCAGGGTATTTTTCCAGAATGGTCTGTAATATACCATTGTGGATAAAATACTTTGACATATCTTGAACATTTTTGAGTGAGTTGTCTCTGAATTCATTAATTTTATCGCACTCCAGTACATAATGACACAGGGTGTGACAATAGTCCATCTGGCAAAGTTTACATTTCGTTTGGTCTACATCTGGTGGTGGTAATTTAACCTGCCAAAGATACTTGTAACCCAGCCGGAGGCGGGCAGTAGTGACATCCAAGAATCTGCTTATTTTGTTGAATTCTCTGATCATAAAGGTGTGTTAGCACAACTGGGATGGGAGGGTGCGGTGAGGGTTTATGGGAGTTATTGGAAGTTAAATGTTAGTTTGCTGAGTAGGTTAGGAGGGGAGATGAATTTTGAGGGTTGGTGGAGTGGGGTCTGGGGAGGGGGTAGGGGTATTATGGGGGTTGCGAAGTGGTGGAATGATAGGGGGAAACCAGCCATAAAAGATTTTTTTATGAGACTGGGCAGGGAAGATGCACGATTTAGGTTTGGGTATCAAAGGTATTTGGAAAGTTTGTTGCAGGGTCTAGGGGAGTGGGGGGCTGGTAGGGGTGATGAAAGGGAAGGGGTGAGGGCGGCATTGCAGGAGTTACAGAATGAGAGGTTTCAGGCGCTGAGGTTGAGAAGTGGTATGGAAGAGGTATTATGGGGAGATAAAGTGTCTGCAGTAGTGCTGAGAAGGTTTAGGAAAAGAAGGGAGGTAATGACGATTGGTGCAATTGAGGTAGATGAGGGTATGGGGGGGTATGAAGTTGGGAGTGTGTTAAAAACCACGGAAGCAATGGGAGGGTATGGGGAAGTGTGGTTTGGGAAAAAATATGAGGAAATGGAGGAATTGAAAAGGGGGGAAGAAGGAATTTTGGGAAATATTATTGAGAGAGTGACAGAGGAGGAAAGGGAAGAGTTAGAGGGAGTTATAACGGAGGAGGAAGTGTGGGAGGCAGTTAAGGGTCTCAGGATGGGGAAAACGCCTGGGATAGATGGGTTACCTAGGGAGTTATATGTTCAGTATTGGGATGTGTTGAAAGATGTGTTGGTGAAAGTGTTTAATGATATGAAGGGGGAAGGGGTAATGGAGGAAATGGTAAGGACGGGGTGGGGTATTGGTGCCAAAGAGGGAGGGTGCAGAAGTTTTCATGATTATAGGGTAATAATGTTGATGAGTACAGATTATAAGATTTATGCAAAGATTTTGGCAAACAGATTGAGGAGGAGAATGGGGAGTTGGTTACACGGGGACAATATGGTATACGGGTAGGAGTATGAGAAATGGGCACAGAAGGATTAAGGGTTTTATTGAAGAATGTACTGAGGGAGGGTGTTAGGTCTGGATTGGGCTACGGCATATGATAGGGTTAATAGGAAGGTTTTATTTGATGTCATGATGCGAATGGGTTTTGGGGGTGAGGTGGTGGGTTGGGTAAAGCAATTGTATGAGAATGCGGTAATGAGGATGCAGATAAATGGACGGCTAGGGTGGGAAATTAGGATGGAAAAGGGTATACGTCAGGGTTGTCCGTTGTCACAACTATTATTTGCTATATTACAGGACCCGTTTTATAGGTTAGTGGAGAAGGGGGAAGGAGAACAGGGAAAGGGGACGCATGTAGGGGCAGAGGTCATAGGTTATGTTGATGACACAAATCTGTTAGTTACATCTGTAGAAAGTCTGAGGTGGGTAGGTGAAATAGTGGTGAGGTTTAGTAAGTTAACAGGTATGGAAGTGAATAAACGTAAGTCCTTGTTGCTAGAGGTGGGAGGGTGGGTGGGGGAATGTTGGGGGAGAGAGGGTTGGTCATGTGTTCGTTTTTGAAAGTTTTGTGGTATAATTTTTAGTAATGATTTAGGGAGGGCCAGGAGGAGAATCGAAGGGGTAGTGGATAGGGCTTTAGGCAGGATGAGGGTTGGGGTTCTAAGGAAATTACTTTATTGCAAAGGGTGGTAGTGATTAATGTACTGATTTATAGTAAACTTTGGTTCAGAGTTGGAGTGTTTCCTCTAGTTGAGGAAGACGTCGTAGATTGGAAAAAGGTGTTTTGAGTTTTATATGGGGAGGGTAGGCATTGGTTAAGTAGGGAGGTGGTAGAAACGAGAGTGAAGTGGGGAGGTTTGGGTTTGGTTCCTTTGAGAAGGCGCCTGAGAAGTGTTTTCTGAAGCAAGAGTTTTTGCTGATGGGAGGTACGGGGGTAGGAAAATAGGGGGTAATGAAGGAAGTGAGGAAATGGTGGAGGGTAAAGAGCTAGTAGAGTGCGAGAAAGTCATTAGGTTTCTGTTAGTGGTACGTGAACCTGCTAAGGTTAAGTTACGTAGGTTGGATAGGATTAGTAGTAATGAGATGGTGTTGCAAGGGGAAGCATTGTTTCCCTTATATGGGTGGAAAAGTATTTGGGGTTGGTTGAACAAAGTTAAGGTGGCTCCGAGAGTTAGGGAATTGGGTTATAGGTTTTTGCACGGCATATTGGCAACAAGGGGGCAACTGTTTATTATGGGGTTTGCAAGAGATGGGGTTTGTCCGAAGTGTGGGGAATATGAGACGGCATTTCATGCGGTGTATTTTTGTAAAAGCTTGGAGTTGGTAACAATATGGTTGCACAGAGTATTGGGATGGATAGGGGGGGGGAAAGTATCGGTGTTACGTGCGCTGAGTTTAGAGCTGAGTGAATTCCCGGAAGGCGTACATAGGGCTATAACATACATTATGTTAGACTATTTGTATAATATATGGTGCATGAGAGAGGTGGAAGGGGTAGTGATGGTCAAGGTTCTAGCTGCGGTATTTGTTAAAACGAAAAATAGGAATGAAGTAATTTACGGTAGAAGTTGGAGACAGAGTTTTCCGGAGGTTTATAGAGATATGACGGTGGGTGGGTTACGTAGGTTGGGGAGGGATGGGTAGGGGGTGAGTGTTAGTTGTCGAGGAAAGTTAGGGGGAGGGACGTCTTAGTGGGGTAGAGGTTGTGTGGGGGGGGGTAGTGATAGTGATTGGGTTTTGAGTGTGGGTTTTAAGGGGCATGGGGTTATAGGTTTCCTGGGGTTGTGGCAGTGTAGCCTTTGTTTTCTGTTTATACATAACATGTAAGGTGGATCACATATGTATGTTTTGTAAAAAAGGGTTAGTGGCCAAGGAGTTATGATGGCCAGAATAGTATATTCAGGTGGGCAGTAAAATAAAGTGGGGGTTTGAACTTTAATTTTATAGGATAGAACATCCTATATTTGGGAAGTTCAGTTATATATGTGTATAATAGTGTTGTTGGAGTTTATAATGTACTTTTGTATAACCTTAGGTGATGTATGTTGTGATGATGGTCTGTGTTAAACGTGATGTAGGTTATGGTTCTGAATATATTTAAGCGTGTTGCGCTTATTTTTTAGAAGAATTTAGGGTTAATTTTTTTGGGTCACATGTGAATGTGACTTAATAATATAAATACCATGTAAGGTGTATCACATATGTTTCATAAAGGGGAATAATGTAGGATTTTGTAATATACTTTTTGGTGATGTAAGTTAATGTTGATGGTTTGTGTGAACCATGAATAGTTATTGTCAAGAATATGGTAAAGTATTTGTGCTTACCTTTGTGACGAGTTACTTACGTAATTTTGTTTAGTCACATGTGTATGTGATAATTTGTGATATATATTGTTAAGACTGTAATGTTTGGGTTTTTATAATAAAATATAAAAAAAAAAAAAAAAAAAAAAAATATTTTGTTGGATGCACCATAGACATGTGGCTCCTCCTGCATGATAGAATGATGATAGATGGACTCACTAGTCCCAATCTCCCTGAGTCTTAGGTCAATAAAATTCAGTTGGAGTTCTTTTAGTATTATTGTTCTCAAACTGCTAACTGACAAGCCAAGATTGTAATCTACTCCCTCTTTGAAAGCATAAAACTTAGCAAATTTATCAGTTCTATCATGCATCTGAATACCAATGTAAGATGGAATCCACAGCATGTGCACTCTGACTCTACTATCAACAATCCTACCATACCTGTGTCTGGCTTCTGACACAAGCATGCCACAATTTATACTTAATGACTTGAGAGCATTTATAGATAACAGAGAATCAGTTACAATTAAAGTGTCAACCTTAGATACATGGACGCATTTGAGTGCAAGGAGTATGGCAAACAGTTCGGATAACGATTGATTCGGTTACAGATATGCCCTCTCTGATGGATTAATATCGTTAACCGAGGTATGACTGTAGGTGGTGGATGAGGGCGTGTAGACACAGAACTGTGCGAGTGAGTAGAGGAAGGGGTGAGGACAGTATGGGATGCCGAGGTTGGGACCTCGGAGCCAAGAACAGCAAAAGGATTCGAGACGGGTGACTGAGGATGGGGCGACCACAGAGGAAGCCACTGACGTTGGGACCCCAGAAGTGGGGCGACGTTTAGCAATGCGAGAATAGGAAATACAGGGAAGTCTCCCTTGAAGGCGTAGATGAGAGACAGCCATAGCATATGAGAAGCCTTTCGCCTCTTTGAGACAATGGATTTCCCGCTCATTTAGGTAAACCTGACAATGGCGAGAGTATGATGGATGCGCCTCATGACAGTTAAGGCAAGAGGGAGGTATATCACAAGAAGGACTGGCATGGTAGTCGGCACAACAGACGGGGCATTCGGCCATGAACCTGCAATATTTCACTGGATGACCAAAACGCCAGCAGTTTCTACACTGTTGCGGTGTAGGGGTCACCTTTCAAACTTGTAACCTATGACCTGCAATGTAGACCGAGGGTGGAAGTTCACGGCAGTTAAATGTTAAACGAGCAATATTGCAAGGATAACGTCTTCGCTTACGGGCAGGGAGGACAAAAGTGTCAATTTTGAGGATAGGGAGTTCTTGGAGCTCAAGCTGCTCGAGAATGTCATCATCACATGTCTGAAAATTCCATTGGACAATGGTGTGGGGTAAAATGACAGTACCACTACAAGAATTGAGAGAATGATGTTTGTCAATAGTGATAGGAATAGAATCTATGGTCGTAAAGAGAGAAAGATAGCGAGCTTGGCCAACTTTACCAATACTATGATCGGAAAGATAGGTAGTTGGAGTAGTCGGTCTTAGAGTAAAAAACTTTGTCCATTGAGTAGTGTGAAACGAGCTGGTTGTTTATGAGATGAATGAGAAGGAAGTGTCGAATTTTCATGTAAGGGTCTTGGTCGTTTGGATGTGGGACCAGAGGTGGTCCTACGTGTGACGGGCGAGCAATCTGAAAATTGCCGCACCGTAGAGGGAGAAGCCGGAATCAAGGTCAGAGAAGAGCGAAGGTCAGACGTGTCAAAAGGGACAGTCAGAACCCCAGTACCTGAAGTAGGTGATGAACTGGCACCAGCAAGAGGTACCGGGGTATTTGAGGTGTCCGAAGAGTTGTCCATTAACGAGGTAGGGTCAGAACTGGGTGCGGTATCAGGAAGGGGCCCGGGGATAGTAGGTTCACGGATTGGTTCGTCCATGGTTAGGTTACTTCTTTCTTTTTGTTTTTAAGAAAAAAAAAGAAAGAATAAAAGAAAATAAAAAGAAAAAAAAAGAATAAAAAGAGGGGGGAACGTGGAGGAATAGCTCCTAGGAGGAATGAAAGGGGCTTAAATCCCCCTCTGCGCCCAAGTAGTGCAGATGCTGCATGGAACCCATGCCATACTCTACCCTTCATGCCAGTAAACCAGCAATCTGGGATAGCAACCTCTCATCCACTGAGCCACCTCGGCGGACAAAAGAGAGGGCAGCCGGATACCCGCCACAAAGTGTACCTCCTTCGGTCACCACCCCCGGAATCCAAAAGGTGGCCTCCAGAGATACACCCGTCGCCCGAAAGATACCCAAAGCCACCCCCCAGGAGACCGGAGAAGGATCGGGACATCCCCAGGCGATCCAGAGTCCGTGGCAAACTACACCACCGCCAAGAACCTCAACAGAATGGGATGGACCACGGTACCCTTACCCCTACCTAGGAACTAGAATGCCTGTGGAGAGAAGCTCCCAGGGTAAAAATGAGAAGGGAATAAGGGAGGGATGAGGAGGAGAAGGAGAAGGAAAGGGAAAAGGGAGGATGGGGAAGATGGGAAAGGGGAGGGGGAATTGATGGGTAATTAGGTTCGGTCTGAGGAAGAAGACCAAGAGGTCCAATTCCTCAGACCGATAGCATCTTTACCTCGACAAGGAGCCCCCTTAAAGAGGTTAGGTTTGCTAAGTGCCCGTATGCTGCAGCAGTTATTTGGTTGATGTACGCCTCAGGAGATGTGCCTCGTGTTATACTCACCCCAAGATCTTTTTCCTTGTTTGAGGTTTGTAGTCTCTGGCCCCCTAGACTGTACTCCGTCTGCGGTCTTCTTTGCCCTTCCCCAATCTTCATGACTTTGCACTTGGTGGGAATGAACTCCAGGAGCCAATTTCTGGACCAAGCTTGCAGCTTGTCCAGATCCCTTTGTAGTTCTGCCTGGTCCTCGTCCGATTGATAATACGAAAAGAACTTCAACTGAATTTTATTGACTTAAGACTCAGGGAGTTTGACACCAGTCAGTCCATCTATCATCATTCTATCATGCAGGAGGAGCCACATGTCTATGGTGCATCCAACAAAATAAGCAGACTCTTGGATGTCACTACCGCCCGCCTCCGGCTGGGTTACAAGTATCTTTGGCAGGTTAAATCACCACCACCAGATGTAGACCAAACAAGATGTAAACTTTGCCAGTTGGATTATTGTCACACCCTGCGTCATTATGTACTGGAGTGCGATAAAATTAATGAATTCAGAGACTACTCATTCAGAAATGTTCAAGATATGTCAAAGTATTTTATCCACAGTGGTATATTACAGACCATTCTGGAAAAATACCCTGACTTTGCTCCCTGTAAATAAAGCATTGGCACGTGTGTGTGTGTGTGTGTGTGTGTGTGTATATGTATATATATGTATGTGTGTGTATGTGTATATATGTATGTGTATATGTATATGTGTGTGTGTGTGACCCAACAATTAAAATTTGCACCAATAACTCATTACAGTTGTGGCTGGGTGTAGACTAATAGATTGTTCATTGCTTTATAATTTGTTCATGAGTGCAACCATGTACAGACATAAGTAAATTTACTTACATGATTCATTACCTTGTAACTAGTGAATTAATTACCATTGTACCTTGTTCAGCTATCAAAACTTTGGGGCCCAGTCTCTGGACCCTATATATACCTCTGTAATCTGCAAATACCTTTGTAACTTGTCATGATTGTGACCATCTGAGTTCATTACCTTTGTAACTTGCTCAGCTATCAAACTTTGAGGTCCAGTCCCTGGACCCATTATGTACCTCTGTAATCTTTTGACTACCGCCCACAGGATGGGTATGGGGTGCATAATAAAGATATCAAACTAACTAGATTGAATTCTTCTCATCAACTTCACATCATCTGCAAACAGGGACACTTTGGAGTCTATTCCTTCCGTCATGTCGTTCACAAATACCAGAAACAACACTGGTCCTAGGACTGACCCCTGTGGAACCCCACTCGTCACCGGCGCCCACTCTGACACCTCGTTACATACCATGACTCACTGCTGTCTTCCTGACAGGTATTCCCTGATCCATTGTAGTGCCTTCCTTGTTATCCCTGCCTGGTCCTCCAGCTTCTGCACTAATCTCTTGTGTGGAACTGTCAAACGCCTTACAATCCAAGAAAATGCAATCTACCCACCCCTCTCTCTCTTGTCTTACTGTTGTCACCCTATCATAGAACTCCAGTAGGTTTGTGACACAAGATTTCCCGACCCTGAAACCGTGTTGGCTGTCATTGATAAGCTCATTCCTTTCTAGGTGCTCCACCACTCTTCTGATAATCTTCTCCCTTACGCCCCCCGCTGGAGTGTTGACCCCCGGAACTCTCTCCAGGTATACTCCAGGTATACTATACATGTCAGTGACACTGGTGTGTTGTTTAGTGCTTCGTGCCTCAGGTAGTTGCCCTGTTTCAATAGATGTGTTGAAGATTGTTCTTCAAGCAGGCACTGGACAGGCACCTAAAGTCAGTACCTGCTCAGCCGGACTGTGGTTTGTACGTCGGACTGCGTGCGGCCAGCAGTAACAGCCTCGTTGATCAGGCTCTGATTCACCATGAGGCCTGGTCACAGACCGGGCCGCGGGGGCGTTGACCCCCAGAACTCTCTCCAGGTAAACACATAGCTCCTCTGCTCCCTCTCTCAGGACCCATGTTTTAGTTTGATATCTTTATTATGCACCCCATACCCATCCTGTGGGCATTAGTCAAAAGATTACAGAGGTACATAATGGGTCCAGGGATTGGACCCCAAAGTTTTGATAGCTGAGCAAGTTACAAAGGTAATGAACTAACAAGCTACAAAGGTAATTAACTCACAAGCTACAAAAGTAATGAAACATGTAAGTAAATTTACTTACGTTTATACATGGTTACAATCATGAACAAATTATAAAGTAATGAACAATTCACTAATCTACACCACGGTCACAACTGTAAGAGTTCTGGTGCAAATGTGGTCACACTATACTACACCCTACCTCAACACATACAAGTCAGGTTTGCGCAAGGTTACACAACTAGGTCTGTCTATGAAGAAGTTGAAAAGGACTAACAACACTGGAGGAAAAAGGGTCAGAGAGACATGATAACGACATACAAAATACTGCGGGGAATCGACAAGGTAGACAGTGACAGGATGTTCCAGAGAGGGAACACAGAAACAAGGGGACACAACTGGAAGCTGAAGACTCAGATGAGTCAAAGGGATGTTAGGAAGCATTTCTTCAGCCACAGAGTAGTCAGGAAGTGGAATAGTCTAGAGAAGATATAGTGGAGGCAGGAACCATACATAGTTTTAAGACAGGTATGATAAAGCTCATGGAGCAGGGAGAGCAGAGACCCAGTAGCGGACAGCGAAGAGGGGGCCCGGGGGCTCGACCTGAGCCACCATTGGTCACACAATATACATACACACACTACACACACACACACCACACACACACACACACGCACACACACAACAGGCCCAGCCTTCAATCGACATGTGCATAGGACAAAATGGCAATCAACACGCACACACACACACACACACGTGGCAATGCTTTATTTACAGGGAGCAAAGTCAGGGTATTTTTCCAGAATGGTCTGTAATATACCACTGTGGATAAAATACTTTGACATATCTTGAACATTTCTGAGTGAGTTGTCTCTGAATTCATTAATTTTATCGCCCTCCAGTACATAATGACGCAGGGTGTGACAATAATCCAACTGGCAAAGTTTACATTTTGTTTGGTCTACATCTGGTGGTGGTGATTTAACCTGCAGAAGATACTTGTAACCCAGCCGGAGGCGGGCGGTAGTGACATCCAAGAGTCTGCTTATTTTGTTGGACCCATGGAGAAATGTTTTCCGGCCCCATCGCCTTTGAGGTATGTGCTCACTTAGCAGACTCTTCACTTCCTCCTTAGTTGTGTGTATTGTGTCCAGCACCTGATGGTGTACCCAACCCCTCTGCCTTTCTGGAGGCCCTTCTATCTCCTCTGTGAACACTTCTTTGAATCTCATGTTGAGCTCCTCACACACTTCACAGTCATTTCTTGTGACCTCCCCCTCCTTCCTTAATCAGCCTGATTACCTGGTCTTTTACTGTTGTTCTCCTCCTGATGTGGCTGTACAACAGCTTTGGCTTTTGCTGCTATGTCATTCTCGTATTATCTTTGGGCTTCCCTTCTTACCTGTGCATATTCATTTCTGGCTCTATGACTCCTCTCCTTATTCTCCTGGGTCCTTTGTCTTCTATACTTCTTCCATTCCCTGGCACACTTGGTTTTGGCTTCTTTGCACCTTTGGGTGAACCACGGGCTCATCCTGGCTTTTTCGCTTTTCATGTTACCCTTGGGTACAAACCTCTTCTCAGCTTCCTTGCAAATTGTTGTCATATATTCCATCATCTCGTTTACTGACTTCCCTGCCAGCTCTCTGTCCCACTGAACTTCGTGCAGGAAATTCATGTCTACATAGTCCCCTTTCTTGTAGTTTGGCTTCATTCGTCCAGCCTTTCCTGCTTCCTCCTCTACTTGTAACTCTACTATGTATTTGAAGCTTAGAACCACATGATCACTGGCCCCAAGGGGTTTTCATATGTGATGTCCTCAATATCTGCGCTACTCAAGGTGAATACTAGCTCCAGTCTCGCTGGTTCGTCCTCTTCTCTCTCTCTGGTAGTGTCCCTTACGTGTTGGTACATGTAATTTGCCAGTACAACCTCCAACATCTTAGTCCTCCACGTTTCTTGGCCCCCATGTGGCTCCAAGTTCTCCTAATCGATTTCCTTGTGGTTGAAGTCACCCATGATCAGTAGCTTTGCCCTGCTTACATGAGCCCTTCTGGCCACTTCAGCCAGTGTGTCAACCATCGCTCTATTACTCTCATCAAACGCTTGCCTTGGCCTCCTGCTGTTCTGTGGTGGGTTATACATCACTGCAATTACCACCTTGGGACCTCCAGACTGAAGCGTTCCTACTATGTAATCGCTTGCTTCTATTGTCTCTCCTCTCTCCAGCTCATCAAAATCCCATCGGTTTTTGATCAGTAGTGTCACTCCTCCACCATAATTTTTAAAGGGGTGGACCAGTAAGCCAGCAAAAGTCCTCGGTCAGATGACCAAAAGCTCCTACGGCGGGTCATCATCTGACTAAGACCCGTGTCAGGAAACACTTGTCCTGTTTCTTCACTGATTGCTACTAGGTCCTCTCTCTCCCTGCTCCATGAGCTTTATCAAACCTCGTCTTAAAACTATGTATACGTCACTTTCTAGGCTATTCCACTTCTCAACAACTCTATGACAAGAAATACTTCCTAACATCCCTTTGACTTATAGTAGTCTTCAACTTACTTCCAATTGTGATCCCTTGTTTCTGTGTCCCCCCTCTGGAACATTCTGTCTCTGTCCACCTTATCTATTCCTCTCAGTATTTTATATGTCATTATCATGTCTCCCCTAACCCTCCTGTTCTCTAGTGTCGTCAGGCCGATTTCCCTTAACCTTTCTTCGTAGGACAATCCCTTTAGCTCTGGGACTAGTGAATTGCTCATTACTTTATAATTTGTTCATGATTGTAACCATGTATAAACGTAAGTAAGTAAATTTACTTACTTACATGATTCTTTACCTTTGAAACTTGCGAGTTCATTACCTTTGTACCTTGTCCAGCTATCAAAACCTTGGGGCCCACTCTCTGGACCCATTATGTACCTCTGTATTCTGTAAATACCTCTGTAACTTGTTATGATTGTGACCAGATCTACCTGAGTTCATTACCTTTGTAACTTACTCAGCTATCAAAACTTTGGGGCTCAGTCCCTGGACCCATTATGTACCTCTGTAATCTTTTGACTACCGCCCACAGGATGGGTATGGGGTGCATAATAAAGCTATCAAACTAACTAAACTCTTGCGTGCTAGAACTTTAAAACTGTGCCAGTGATCTTATAAGGTACATTCCTCCAGTGCTCGCAACTAATCAAGCAGAAAACAGTTTACACTGAGTAAAAAAACAAGGGAATTAGTGTGTGTAATAACATAGCAGAGCCATACTCCCAGATGGGAACTATGGGCTTAAGTGCCGTGTGGAATAACAAAATAGAACAAATTTTGTCAGAGCAAAGAAAGTCTCTCTGAAAATAGGGTGTAGATATAATGTTATAATGAATATCACAGTGGTGCCGTAGCATACAGATAAGATAATAAATGCTAAAGTGAAAACTAAGGCTTAAGTGTTAGGCCAAAAGAGTTTCGTGTTTGTAATCAGTTGCCAGGAGTCGCCAGGACCCTACCATGCAGGTCAGCTGTATGAATAAATCTTCTAAACCTGCTAGTGTACCTGACCTAAATCTAGTGATACCATTGGTAAAAAAGAATTTCTATTGAAATACGAATAGGTGCACAATCTTGAGGAAATACGTAGTGTACAGCTTGGTAAAAAATACGATAAACAGTGTCGAATTGTGAATTGTCAGTGAACGTATACAACAACACAAGACCTTTCATCATCCAGTCAACCATAGTGAAAAATAGCATCGTTGTGGTGGAGGTAGAAAAATATCTAAAAAAGCTAAACACAAGTGCAAAGGTTTGCAACAAGACTAGTCCCAGAGCTAAGGGGATTGTCCTACGAAGAAAGGTTAAGGGAAATCGGCCTGACACATGAGGACAGGAGGGTTAGGGGACATGATAACGACATATAAAAATATGCGAGGAATAGATAAGGTGGAAGAGACAAGATGTTCCAGAGGGGACACAGAAACAAGGTACAATGTAAGTTGAAGACTCCTATGAGTCAAAGGGATGTTAGGAAGTATTTCTTCAGTCATAGAGTTGTCAGGAAGTGGAATAGCTTGAAAGCGACATAGTGGAGGCAGGAACCAACATAGTTTTAAGACTAGGTTTGATAAAGCTCATGGAGCAGGGAGAGAGGACCTAGTAAAACAATCAGTGAAGAGGCGGGGCCAGGAGCTATGAATCGACCCCTGCAACCACAAATAGGTGAGTACAAATAGGTGAGTACAGTACAGTGATCTATAAGTGCACAAAACTTCAGGTTACAACAGGCTGCCAGAGGTACGTCCGTTCATCATAGTAGGAGCTGCCAGAAGCACCGGTTTTCTCCAACACGCAAGTTATACTTTTTGTATCAAACTGATCATTATTCCTCTGTTAAATAATTTTCCAGTGGTCTGTCTCACGTAGCCCAAATAATCTCGACAGGATTCATTAAAATAAGTGATCCACTGACTAGATTTCGTTGGATCCGTCCAAGAAGTAAGGGAACCAATGACCAGATTCAAAGCTGAAAGTTTCTAAGCCCCCCTAATACCCAAATGAATTTGTAAAAAAAAAAAAAAATAAGGTATCCTCGACCGGATTCATAAGCGGACAGAGTTTTAGGCGGCCTTATCAAACACCCAAACAATAACTTAGAGTGGTAAGATTGTCCCAAACACATACACATAAAAATAAAATTATAGAAACTTGTTTTGGGACTGCCTCCTTGTAAGCTGCACTCTGGGCAAGCACTGTTGACACCGACACTCTGAGACACTTCTCTCAGACTTACAAGTGGCTAAGGAACAAATTTATAGCTAATTGCAGTAAGGGGAATCCCACACTGCCTACACAAAACTGAAAGGGGGTTTACTTACTTGAAAAAAATTGGCTATGGGTGTCCTGATCTTCCTTATCTATGATCCCCTCCTAACACCATGTGCAGTGGGGAAACTTTGTCTGCAAAAGATGGTGTAATTAGTGTCCTGCCTGCACCTCAGAGTTCCCTGGTTCCTAGGATATCCCTTGAGCAATATATGCAGTAAGTAACACTAGCTTCCAGACTTGAACTTAAGAGACGACGCTGGTACATACCAACACAAAGTCGTCCATCCGCTTAAGACCCACAGATAACTCACTAACGTTTCCCCCAGAAAACTGGCCAGATACTGAGAGAAAGAAAGCCTAGTCTTACTGTAACGGGTCTGGATGGAGGGAGATGTCCACGGTACATCGGGATCTCCTCCGTGGCCCCAGGACAGATGTTGGGTCATGTGGGGAATGCTGTTGGATCACAGCACGTCTTCTCCGGGTGGAGTCTGGTCTGATAAGGACGTAGGTCACGATTCGTGACCCCCACACGGCCTAGATTCAAGTGTGGGCTGCCAGTTGTCTCTAGCTAACATAACCCAATACTTGCCTATTCAGGCCTATAACTACCTATATTAGGGTGCTAGAGCTACAGTATTAATATCTAACATTGCCTTAATAATCCTACTATTAGTTTCGAACTGTACAAACTTGCCTAGGTGTGCCTAGGTGGATAAATCTATCAATTAAAATGTACATAATAGTTACCTTTGTTAGCTCGAATGTGTGTATGTTTTGGTTGGGTGTGTGGGTTCCTGAACTCCGAGGCCCGATCCACGGTATGTTTAAGGCTCCTGACGGCTCACTTACCCTGTGGAACTTTTAGTGACTAAAAAGTTTCCACAAAAATAGATACAATACAAATAGCCGGATCTCCACTTTAAGGAATTTATTAGTAGAATATACAGTAAAACAACCAATAAAATCGATCATGAAAACCTGTGTAGTCTGCAACCAAACAAACGTTCTACTACATGGATTACATGCAACTTCTGTGGTAAATGGAGCCACGCCCCTTGTGCAGGTATTCAGGAATCAACTACAAAAGATATTAAACCAGGGAAGTGATTTTGGGTATGCCCAAATGAGACCGAACTGTAGAATAAAATCACATTGATATTAATAGATGATAACATCAAACCGGCCTTCATAAAAAACATGACGGCATTGTATAACAGTTGGGAAAATAAAAAATCTGGGCCAGATAGTGCTATCGCCCTTGGTACAAATGTTGTCCTCGTGGACAGTAACTGTAAAAATGGAGAAATAAATGATGGTGGCCTGAAGGGGGACAGGAGCTCTAGTGGGGAAACAGGTGTAGACAAGGACATTCAAAAACCAATGTTACAAACTAGCAATACCACGGTAGATAGTAAACAAGGGGATGCCCCGAGAACTATTGAAGATAAATTACCAGAAACAACTGATGAAGGCTCCATTGTTAGCACTAGTGCTGAAGATAGAAATGGGACAGGAAAACACGCACCAGTAGGGAAAACAATAGGGAACACAGTCACAAAAAACCAAGGCAAACATAAACCAGGCCTATGCAAATATTATGCACTTGGTATCTGCAGGCATGGAATATCTGGGAAAACAGATGGGACATGCAACTTTGACCACCCCAGAAAATGCAGTGCCCATATGACAACAGGAAAATGCAACCTCCCTTCCTGTAAGCTTTTCCACCCTGAAATGTGTCACTCCTCAGTTGAGGAAAGACAGTGCTATAACTTACATTGCCAGGCACACCACCTAAAGGGTACAAGACGACATAGAACATCCAGACCATGGCAAAACCTGGGTAGCCACAGCCACTCCGGAGAGAGAAGTTTTTTAACGCCAGGAAGGAAAAAAAGCTGGCAGGAAATGACAGAAATCATACACCAACCACAGTGGACCCAGAGGGCTTATCTGTAACCGAATATATCGTTATCTGATTCTATTTTCCCCATAAGAAATAATGGAAATAAAATTAATCCGTTCCACACTTCCAAAAGTAGTAAAATAAAATATTTTTTTTTACAACATAAGACATGCATTTACACATAAGTTTATGAACAATAAAGAAATACATGTAATATAGTACAATAACATGTCACTTACATTTATTGAAGAGTTGTTGATGTGTGGAAGACAGGAGGAGGGGAAAGGATGGTGTAGTATGCTAGTGTTTGAAAGGGGAATCCCCTTCCATTAACACTGCAGGTGGCAAGTTCTTTTCTGGGGTTACTGGCCTTTTTCTTTTAATGCCACTAGGACCAGCTTGAGAGTCACTGGACCCCTCTCTCGCAAAAAATCTGTCCAGGGAGCATGCCTGCATGCTACACTCCCTGCATGAATGCTACACTCCCTGCATGAATGCTACACTCCCTGCATGAATACTACACTCCCTGCATGAATGCTACACTCCCTGCATGCCTGCTACACTCCTTGCATGAATGCTACACTACCTGCATGAATGCTACACTCCATGCATGCCTGCTACACTCCCTGCATGAATGCTACACTCCCTGCATGAATGCTACACTCCATGCATGAATGCTTCACTCCCTGCATGCCTGCTACACTCCCTGCATGCCTGCTACACTCCCTGAATGCCTGCTACACTCCCTGCATGAATGCTACACTCCTGCATGCCTGCCACACTCCCTGCATGCCTGCTACACTCCTTGCATGCCTGCTACACTCCCTGCATGCCTGCTACACTCCCTGCATGAATGCTACACTACCTGCATGCCTGCTACACTCCCTGTATTTCCTGAGCCTGTTTACCGGCTGGCACTAGAGCTTTCTTTGGACCCATGGTAGCTTATTTAGCAGTTGCAAGCACTAAAAACAGTGGAATAATGACAATATACTGGTATGAATGCATGGGTGGAGTGGGTGGTGGTTGCTCTCGCTTGTAAACAATAGCACACTGACGCTCCCTGGAGTGCCCGCACAGCTGGGCCACGCGTACTCGACCTGGACGAATATCATAAACCGAGTAGATCATCGTAAACGGAGTCAATATTTTGACGTAAAAATGTATCGCTAACCGATTTTATCGGTATCCGATGCCATCGCTAACCGAGGGTCCACTGTACAATCATTTCTGGAGTGGAATCACAATCAATGGCCTCCACTCCAGAACAACAGATATTAGTGCCAGGAAAAAAAGACCCCCCATACCACCAATCCGACGACATTAATCTTTGCAAATATACATGGTCTAAAGCCAGCACCGAACAACAAAATACCTTACATCCTTGGACAACTTACAGAGTCAAATGCAATGTTTGCGGCTTTCACAGAGACCCACGTAAAGGATCGCTTGGACAATGAAATATGGATCCCAGGCTACAACCTATACAGATGTGACAGAGTGAACAGGCAAAAGGGGAAGGGTTGGCCTGTATATCACAGAGTCACTTATATGCTCAGAACTACTAAATGCCTCAAATGATGTAGTTGAAGTTTTAGCAGTAAAGATCGAGAATCAAAACCTGGTCATTGTAGTTGTATACAAGCTTCCGGATGCAATGTCCCAACAATTCCAGGAACAGCTTTTGAAAATTGACCACTGTCTGGAAAACCTTCCAGCTCCTGCCCCCAACATTTTGCTCCTGGAGGATTTCAACCTAAGGCACCTAAAATGGAGGAATATTGCAAATAATGTAGCAGAGATAACACCAGGAGGCAGCTCAGATGAAAACTCGCACACACACCTTAAACCAGCAAATAATAGAGCCTACAAGATTGGAGAATACGCTGGACCTCATCTTCACTAACAATGATGATCTGATACGAAATGTCATCATATCAAATACAATATACTCAGATCACAACATTATAGATGTCCAGACATGCATGCGGGGGGTGGGGGGCAGACCGACAAAATGTGATCAGTCACAAGGGAGCTTTCACCAAATTCAACTTCAACAACATATACTAAATGATATAAACTGGGAAGAAAGCCTAAGCATCACGGATCCTAACCTATGTCTAGAACAAATAACCTCTGTGGCACTTGAGGAAAAGGAGGAGAAGATGTAAACTAGAAAGAGAAAGGCGCTCCCTATACAGGCGAAGGCAAAGAATAAAAGAGCGACAAGAGGCCAATACATCTGAAATACGTAGGGGGTTCTAAGAAGCAAGATCGCCACTCATCTAGATACCCATCAATTACACAACCCAGGGCAGCATGGGTTTAGAGCAGGTCGCTTCTGTCTGTCCCAACTACTGGACCACTACGAAAAGGTCCTGGATGCTCTAGAAGACAAACAGAATGCAGATATCGAACTACAACTAAAGGAATCTTACAGGAATCAAGAAATGTGGGAAGAACTAAAAGCCATAAATGAAACTGAAAGAAACCCAAAGAATTTCTTTTCATATGCCAAATCAAAGTCAAGAACAACATCCAGTATTGGACTCCTACTTAAAGGGGATGGGTCCTACACAGATGACAGTAAGGAAATGAGTGAGCTACTAAAGTCCCAGTATGACTCAGTTTTTAGTGAGCCGCTAACCAGACTGAGAGTCAAAGACCTAAATGAATTTTTTATGAGTGCCACAGAACTTACTAGACGCCAAATAACTTCAAAAAGGCGATAAATGATATGCCCATGCACTCCGCCCCAGGCCCAGACTCATGGAACTCCGTGTTCATCAAGAACTATGAAGAGGGAGCATGGACACTGGGGTCATCCCATAGTTACTAAAAACAACAGACAGCCCCACTCCACAAATGGGGAAGTAAAGCAATAGCAAAGAACTACAGACCAATTGCGCTAACGTCCCATATCATAAAAATCTTTGAAAGGGTTCTAAGAAGCAAGATCGCCACTCATCTAGATACCCATCAATTACACAACCCAGGGCAGCATGGGTTTAGAGCAGGTCGCTTCTGTCTGTCCCAACTACTGGACCACTACGAAAAGGTCCTGGATGCTCTAGAAGACAAACAGAATGCAGATATTATATACACAGACTTTGCAAAAGCCTTTCACAAGTGTGACCATTGTGTAATAGCACACAAAATGCGTGATAAAGGAATAACAGGAAAAGTTGGTAGATGGATCTACAATTTCATAACAAATAGAACACAAAGAGTAGTAGTCAACAGAGTAAAGTCTGAGGCAGCTACGGTGAAAAGCTCTGTTCCACAAGGCACACTACTCGCTCCCATTTTGTTCCTCATCCTCATATCGGACATAGACAGGGATATAACCCACAGTGCCGTGTCTTACTTTGCAGATGACACCCGAATCTGCATGACAGTGTCCACCATTGAAGACACTGCAAGACTCCAAGCAGACATCAACCAAATCTTTAAATGGGGTGCAGAAAACAATTTGAAGTTCGATGATGAGAAATTTCAATTACTCCGATATGGAAAACGTGAGTAAATTAAAATCTCATCGGAGTATAAAACAAATTCCAACCACACAATAGAGCGAAAAACTAATGTCAAAGACCTGGGAGTGATCATGTCAGAGGATCTCACCTTCAAGGACCATAACACTGTAGCAATCGCATCTGCTAGAAAAATGACAGGATGGATAATGAGAACCTTCAAAACCAGGGATGCCAAGCCCATGTTGACACTTTTCAGGTCGCTTGTTCTATCTAGGCTGGAATATTGATGCACACTAACTGCACCTTTCAAGGCAGGTGAAATTGCTGACCTAGAAAATGTGCAGAGAACCTTCACGGCACGCATAACTGCGATAAACCACCTCAATTAATGGGAACGCTTGAAGTTCCTAAACCTGTACTCCTTAGAATGCAGGTGGGAGAGATACATTATTATATACACTTGGAAAATCCTAGAGGGATCAGTACCAAACTTGCACACGAGAGTCACTCCCTACGAAAGCAAGACTTAGCAGACGATGCAGCGTTCCCCCAATGAAAAGCAGGGGTGCCACTAGCACGTTGAGAGACACACAATAAGTGTCAGGGGCCCAAGACTGTTCAACTTCCTCCCAGCATACATAAGGGGGATTACCAATAGACCCCTGGTTGTCTTCAAGCAGGCACTGGACAGGCACCTAAAGTCGGTACCTGACCAGCGAGGCTGTGGTTCATACGTTGGACTGCATGTGGCCAGCAGTAACAGCCTGGTTGATCAGGCCCTGATCCACCATAAGGCCTGGTCACAGACTGGGACGTGGAGGCGTTGACCCCCGGAACTCTCTCCAGGTAAACTCTTCTATGCCCCTGGAACAACACAGAAGACTTTCTGTTGGACAGGTAGCTTAATCCCACGGAGAAGCCATCTTCCAACACCCATTCTGGCAAGTTCACTAATGATAACATGTCGGTTGGCTACATCAAAAGCAGATTTAAGGTCAAGGAAGGTAGTGTATGAGCTGTCAGTGTGCAGGGTGAGAAAGGTGGCTATGCAATGATGCACGCTCGTTCCATGCATGAAACCATGCACCCGGGGAGACAAAAATTGTTTGATTCTGTACATGAGACGATTAAGAATCATCCTCTCAAATGTTGTACACAAGCAAAGAGATATTGGGCGAAATGCATATTGATTATTAGGCTTAAGAATGGGAATGATGAGGCTGTTGGTCCAAGATTTAGGGAGTTCCACAGTTACATAGCTCATGTTACATAATTCAAGTAAAGGATTACCTGGTACTCAACATAGCAATCTGAGTATGTTGTAAGTAATACCATCCTCCCCAGGTGATGTGGAGTTGCCCTTAGTAAGTGCTGCATCAAGTTCAAAGTTAGTGAAAGGAATGTTACAGTCATTTTCCTTGCTGAACATAAAACAAATAAGTCTCTCCCTTGCATCATATTTCTCCATTAATTTCGCCTGTGTGGTACTGGGAAGATTGTCATTGCTAGATGTAGCAGCCCAAGCACAGACTAGCTCATTCGCCCTATGTAAGGGATGAGGGTGCACGATCTTAACAGTTCTGTTACCCTTAATTCTATTTATGTCCCTCCATGCCCGGCTAAGTGGGGTATGAGAATTGAGACGATTGACAAACTTTTCCCAGTCTTTTCCCGAAGCTCCGTCATACGCTCTCTGGCAGCAGCAAGGGCAGTTTGAAAAAGCCTCAGCATTTCAGGGGTACGATGATTTCTATAGGTTAGACCTAGTCTGCGAGCAGTCTGTTTTAATGTTCGAAGTTTAGGATCATTGTAATAAGTATGGTTATTATAGGAGGTCTGATTATTATGGAAGTTATTCGGGCTTAGAGTACCAAGAGGTTTCAGTGGCAGTTCTAGGTAGTTCTGAATACTGCTCGCAAGGTCATTGTTAACCCTTTGGGGGTCCAAGGGGTCTCTCTGAAACTCGTTCTCAGGGTCCACGAATTTAAAAAAAAAAAAAAAAAAATTCTTATGAAATGATAGAGAATCTTTTTCCGATCATAACGCCACAAAAATTATGAAATTTGATCGAAAACTAACGGAATTATGCTTTCGCGAAGTTATCGGTATCCATGACATTTACGCATCGGCGATTTCGCCCACTTTGAGCCCTATTTTCGGCACATTCCAATGTTTCAGTCTACTAAAATTATAGCTATTTCGCTAGAACTCCATTTCTTCTATCGATTGAGTACAAGAAACCGCCTATTTACCAATTTCAACTACCCAAAATAGTGGTCAGAAAATGGCAATTTGGCCAATTTCACAAATTTCAAACGATGCCAATTTCAAAATAGGGTCCATAATAAACAAGGCAGACATTCCTGGCACTAAAATAACATCTTCTCTATTCATTAGTCACGTCTCCAGGTCCCTCTTACATTACTTTTGCTTTCAATTTTGAATTTTTATTCTCACAAAAAATAGAAGATTTACTGTTATCTAAAAATGGTATAAATAATATCAGTGCACTTGTGCAAGAATATTAGACTCTCCAGTTGATGTGTATTGGACGCATGGTGTGATTTGTTTACTCGTGAACATCGGCCAAAATCGAACATTTTCGCTACTTTGCGCTCAGTTTCAAGGTACTTGTCATCGTGAAACCAGTCAAAATTATCTCTATTTCTGTAATATATCATCTATTCTATAAAATGAAACTAAGAAAACGAGAATACAAGCATAAATACCATACGAAAATAGACTGCAAAGTCGCTGTTTTAAACCAAAAACACGGTCAGTATTTTTTTTTTCCTCATTATGCACTGTGTGGTGCAGGAATTTTTTATACTGCACACACTGACCGCACAGACCCATTCTATCACATCTAGGCCTAACAGCCTGTTTCTGCTTGATTTGAGGGCGCTAGAATTTAGGCGTACTAGTACGTCAATAACCCCAGGGCGTAAAACATACTAGTATGACCAAAACCCCAAAAGGGTTAAAGGTCTCAACAGAGGAACACTCACAGGAATTATACCAGTCAGTCACATGTGCGACAAAGTCATCATGTTGATCAGGGACAACATTAAAACGTTTCCATTTGAATATCCCACCAGGAAGGATAGTATTACCAATATTTAGAGAGGTTAGCCTTGGGAAATGATCTAATGATATATCTGTTACAATGGAAGACTCCATAGATATGTGTGGGTTCAAGGACGCCTACAATTTGCACATTATCATTACTGCTTAAGAGTGACAACAGTTGATTACCATTACGATTACCAAACCGAGTTTCCAATGCTTTTGTGTCTTGCATTATAATCGCCAATAATAAGAGTAGGTTCAGACTGAGCACAAGCTGAGAGCTCCAAGTAATTAAACTTATCAGCAGGAGCATACAAGTTAAATATGTGTGAGAGCAGAGTTCCCAATATAAATCCTAACACCATGGTATTGTAGCAACTCTGTTTTCTTATGTGTAAGAAGTTGATATCGAAGTGATTTTTTAATATATAGAACACAAGAGTTAGTAGATATGAGGTTATATGCAACAAATAATGGCAATTTAAGGGGCTGGGATTTTTCAGGGATTCTGCACTCTTGTACACACACAACATAAATGGGGTTGGTGGTTATTTTATGGTGAAGGTCAGGAAATCTTTTTCTAAATGATGCAATATTCCAACTTAAAATGCTCTAGAAGAAAAACAAAATACAGATGTAGTATACACAGACTTTGCAAAAGCCTTTGACAAGTGTGACCATGATGTAATAGCACACAAAATGCATGATAAAGGAATAACAGGAAAAGTTGGTAGATGAATCTATAATTTCCAAACAAATAGAACACGAAGAGTAGTAGTAAACAGAGTAAAGTCTGAGGCAGCTACGGTGAAAAGCGCTGTTCCACAAGGCACAGTACTCGCTCCAATCCTGTTCCTCATCCTCATATCAGACATAGACAGGGATATAAGCCACAGCACCGCGTCTTCCTTTGCAGATAACACCCGAATTTGCATGACAGTGTCCTCCATTGAAGACACCACGAGACTCCAGGCGGACATCAACCAAATCTATAAATGGGCTGCAGAAAACAATATGAAGTTCAATGATGAGAAATTTAAATTACTCCAATATGGAAAACGTGAGGAAATTTAAACTATATCGAAATATAAAACAAATTCCAACCACACAATAGAGCGAAAAACTAATGTAAAAGACCTGGGAGTAATCATGTCAGAGGATCTAGCCTTCAAAGACCATAACATTGTATCAATTGCATCTGCTAGAAAAATGACAGGATGGATAATTAGAACCTTCAAAACTAGGGATGCCAACCCCATGATGACACTCTTCAAGTTGCTTGTTCTATCTAGGCTGGAATATTGCTGCACACTAACAGCACCTTTCAAAAATGTACAGAGAACCTTCACTGCACAACATAACTAAGATAAAACACCTCACTTACTGGGAATGCTTGAAGTTCTTTGACCCATATTCCCTAGAATGCAGGCGGGAGAGATACATGATCATATACACTTGGAAAATCCTGGAGGGATTAGTAACAATCTTGCACACGAAAATCACTCCCTATGAAAGCAAAAGACTCGGCAGACAATGCAACATCCCCCCAATGAAAAGCAGGGGTGCCACTAGTATGATAAGAGACAACACAGGGGCTCAAGACTGTTCAACTGCCTCCCAGCTTACATAAGGGGGATTACCAATAGACCCCTGGCTGTCTTCAAGAAGGCACTGGACAGGCATCTAAAGTCAACGTATGAACGTACGTTGGGTTGCGTGCAGTCAACATTAACAGCCTGGTTGATTAGGCCATGATCCACCATGAGGCCTGGTCACAGACCGGGTCGCGGGGGCATTGACCCCCGAAACCCCTCCAGGAATATGTAAGAAAAGTGAATGCTCGGGTGTTGGCAAGAGGTGTGGGATAAAAATACAGTGGTACCCCGGTTTACGTAATTAATTCGTTCCAGAATGCTGTTCAAGTGCCGTTACCAAACGAATTTGTTCCCATAAGGAATAATGTAAATTAGATTAGTCCTTTTAGACCCCCAAAAATACACTTACAAAAGCACTTACAAAAATACACTTACATAATTGTTCAAGTTTGGAGCAGTACGTAAACTGGGGGTCCACTGTATAAAGAATCTAACACAAAGTTTGAGTTGTCACAGTTGATTTTTGCTGATGATACTGCTTTCGGGAGATTCAGAAGAGAAGTTGCAGAGGTTGGTGGACGAGTCTGTGGTGACAAAGAACATTATCCATGGAAGCAAAGAGGGGAATTTATGAGAGTACAGTGGTACCAGCGCTCTTTCATGGGTGTGAAGCATGGGTGACGAATGTTGCAACAAGGAGAAGGCTTGTGGCAGTGGAGATGTCGTGACTAAGGGCCAGTGGCATACCTAAGGTATGGCAGGTATGGCACATGCCCTGGGCATCACTTGAAGGGGGCCACCGCTGAGCTGTTTCTATTAAAGTCAAACAAGCCATCCTCGGATAGTGAAAAAAGAATTTTCTTCAGAAGTATGATCTGTCTTTGATTATCATGGGTGAGAAGCACAAGGATGACTAGATTGTTAAACCACTTAGATAATTAGGTAAAAATACAGTGCTGGGAGCTACATTATCACATACCTCACAGTACCACTGCTCAGTGCCAACTGGCAGTAAGTCCTTTCTCCAGCGGAACCTAGGGAGGTACTGTAGTCTAGAATTTTGTGCAAAATCTGTGAAATTTAATGTTCTTATTAAAAGTGCCATTTCCTTATTTCAGAGCATTGTGTAAGAAGACTATGAAACATTTCTTCACAAAAAAGAAGGAAAGTGGAGCTGAAGGACAGGAGACGAAAGTTCGAGGTGAAGGAAGCCAAGTCGTCGAGCAAGTACTGTACTTCATGTCCTTCTTTGAAAAGCCTGGAAAAAGTTGTTCGACATGTTCCATGGAGTCACCTGCACCTGCTATAAATTTGTTAGAATTCAAAGGTGGATGAAGTACTAACATGTCACAAAAAGAGGAGGAAATCAAGTCAGATAAATCCAAGGATGACGAGATTAAAAGTGAGGCTACCAGAGAGAACAGGGACATGACAGGAAGGGAAGACGATGGTGGTGGTGGTGGTGATGTTGAGTTTATTGACAAGATTTTTACCTGACAAGATTGAATCTGATGAAACTGAACCTAGTGAACTGGATGGTGTCAAAGAACCTCAAACTGTCATACCAGAAGTGATTGAACAGCATGACATTGCCACTGGACTTCTGAAGTTCAACAAGGAAACCGGAAAATCAATTCTGCCCGAAGCATTGAGAACAGAAATAGTAAAGCTGGGTTCAAAGTATTTCGAGAACGGTGAGGGGCCTTTCCTTCCAACAAGTAACCACTCAATGAACAAAATTTGGTTCAAGAGGAAACTGGGAAATGGTCGTGGTGAGGAAATGACTAGCTCATGGTTGGTCTATTCCCTTTCTAAAAAGTCCGCATTTTTGTATCTGTTGTTTTCTCTATTTCCATCAGACCATTAATCCTTATTGGAGCAAGAAAGTGGATTCAGCCAGTCCTGAAAGGATTAGTGTTCATGAAAATCCTAAGAATCATTGGGAGTGCTTCACACAGTGGAAAGAAATGGAAAGAAATTTAGCTGAAAACAGAGGAGTTATTGACATGGAACTTCGGTCATAGACTAAGAAGGAAAAGCAGAAGTGGCGCGATATCTTGATGAGAATCCTTCACCACATAAAATTCCTTGCGACACCGAACCTGGTATTGAGGACACAGGGAGTTACTTCAGCTGAACAGTGACTCAAATGTGAGAAATTTCCTTGGCTTATTGAAACCACTGGCCATCTTTGATGCTGTCATGAAAGAACACCTCAATCATGTGGAAATTAATCCTGGATCCACATCATATCTTTCACCAGGTTTCTAGAATGATTTCGTCCACATTATAGCATCCACTGTTCACCAGAGTTTAGTAAGAAGCATTCATGAAGCAAAGTACTATGGTCTCATGTTTGACTATAGTCCTAATCAGGCACACCGTGAGCAGATGTCAGAAGTAGTGAGGTACATGGAAGTTGATTTTGAGAGGAAAACAGTCCAAGTTAGAGAGTCCTTCCTTGGTTTTATGCAGATGAGCCAGAAGGATGCTGAGAACTTGGTTGAAGACATCTTGCAATAGCTAGAGAGGGAAAAAATGGAACTACAAGATTGTCGGCCACAATACTATGGTGGCTGGACACAGAAGTGGTGTTCACCTAAGAATAATTGAGAAAAACAACCTGGCAGTGTTTGTGAATTGCAAAAATCACTCACTTAATAAACTTAGTGGATGTACATGCAGCCAACCAGGCTACAATGATGGTCACGTTTTTTGGAACCATTGAAACTCTCTGTGTTCGTCTCTCGTTCAACACTGTGCTGGGAAAAACTAAAAAAATGCCATGCCTGTAAGTTGTTAAGTCAGAGTCCAAACCAGGTGGAATGCAAGGACAGAAGTAGTGAAGCAAGTCAACAAGTACCTTGAGGAAATACTTCAAGTTCTTCAGGACATGATAGACAATGAAAATGAGACCAGTGAAACAAGAAGTGAATAAAAGCATGTTGAGTTACAATTTTCTGACTTTACTAGGATTTTGGGACAAAGTACTCATTTGCATTGTTCGTGTTCAAAAGAGGCTACAAGATCCTAGCATGAACTTCCATGATACTGCCCTGGATTTGAAAACCCTCCAAGATCATTTTGATGATGAAAGAGAAGTGTTGGTCAGTGAGTCACTTGGAGAAGGACTTGGTTTCTGTCAATAATGGAATATTAAAGTCAAAATATATCAAAGATGAAAGAAATGAATGGCTGATGAGAACTCCAGAGATACTGGAGTGAATGACGATGAAAGTGTTTCTTCTTTTTCGGGTCACCCTGCCTCGGTGGGAAATGGCTGCTAATAAAAAAATTAAGAGATTACTGAACAGGATATGACAAAACACTTCATTGTTAATGATAAGATATCTGAAATTTTGAAATTGTATCCACATTTTGCATCAACTAGATGAACAGACTTCTTTAGAAAGTTTGCAATCCAGGTATGAATAATTTTTTTTGTGATAATAAGAAATATATGAAGTGATTGTAAAATCCTAGGTAGTAGGTTGATAGACAGCAACAACCCAGGGAGGTACTACTGTCCTGACAAGTGAGTGTAAAATGGAAGTCTGTAATTGTTTTACACAATTACTGGTGTCTTTTTTGTCTCATGAACATGCAAGATTTCAGGTACGTCTTGCTACTTCTACTTACACTTAGGTCACACTACACATGCATGTACAAGCATATACGTATATATACACACCCCTCTGGGTTTTCTTCTATTTTCTTACTAGTTCTTGTTATCTCCATGAGGAAGTGGAACAGAATTCTTCCTCCATAAGCCATATGTGTCATAAGAGGCAACTAAAATGCCAGGAGCAAGGGGCTAGTAACCCCTTCTCATGTATACATTACTAAAGTTAAAAAGAGAAACTTTTGTTTTTCTTTTTGGGCCACCCCGCCTCAGTGGAATACGGCTGGTGTGTTGAAAGAAAAAAGAAGAATTGTAAAATACATACACAGGTCTCTATGCTTGGTTGACACATGGAGTCGTGTTTAAACCTTTGACCACATCCACCCTGGGATAAGTCCCACCCTGTGCTGCCACAGCATCAATGAAGATTGTAATCCCCTTCCTACCCCTAGCAGGTGTCATACAGTGCCTAGGGAAATGGAAAGCAATTAGGTTCAAGCTTTCCTCACCATGAGGAACATCTCATGATGAGGCAGAGCCTGTTAAAGGGGAGATAATCAGGTTCAGTCCTGGAAAAGAAGAACAAGTCCAATTCCTTTAGATCAAGGCTGCCTCACCAGTATCAAGGACCCTCAAGGGAAGGAGGTAACAAAATTTTAAAACTTTAAACCCTTCTCCACAGTGAATTTTGTTTCTTATGAAATACAGTGGACCCCCGCAAACAGGCCGGTCTGATTATCGGCCAGCTCGAAAATCAATGGCTTTTTTCGGCCCAATTTTTGCCCGATTATCGGCTCGTGTACCAGACCTGTCCGCCTGCCCCGTGCTTGCGTGCAGGCGTCGTGAGCCAGTCTAGCTTTGTTTATCACAATAAATTCATTGTGTTTAGTGCTTGTTTATTGATTGTGACTGTGATATAAGCCACCATGGGCCCAAAGAAAATTCATAGTGGCAGCCCTTTGGTAAAGAAAGTGACAAACACAATACAATTGAAGAACGAAATTGTAGCAAAGTACCAAAGTGGAGGAGGAAGAGAGGGGAGAATGTGCCTTCTTCAGTGATTCTACGATATGTATGATACTAAAGCAGCACAAGTCAATAAAGGCTATAGCACCAGCCAGCGATAAAGTGTAGCATTAACAGTGTAGCAAGTAAGTTAAGCCATTAATGATAGAAAAATGATGACACGAAACTTAACTCCTCCATTGTTTGTTTGAGGAATATAGGGACACTGAGAACAGAGCTGCCCTCTGCCAACATCTCCTCCAAGGTAAGTGTAAATATTTCTTATTTATATATGTGTGAATATTTCTTATTTATAAATTAAAGTGTAAATATTTATTTATAAATTTAAAGTGTAAATATTTCTTATTTATATATTATGTACATTGCTTGTGTGAATAGTGGTGGTGGCTTTCTGCTGCCACCCACCACGGCTTATGGTCAGTGGCCCTTATACCCAACAACAACAACACTCACCAGTCCTTACATTCGTAATGACATGTTTTATTCATTCTAGAGTTTATATCATGTTTCTATGTTATTAATATTGTTTATTATGTCATATTAGATGAAATGTGCTAGATAAATAAGCTGTAGAGTTGATATTATTGTCATATTAAAGGACTATCTTGTCCTGCCTCCAAACAAACTCTCCTGCCTCTCTCATACACCAACAAGAATATGATAAAACAGCCACTGTGAAAAAAATACTGAACTTCCAATCGCTTTCATGTCTTCAATAAACGTAAAACTGATTTAACTGTTCATTTATCCATTAAAATTAGTGCTTAATATTTATTTCTCATTGTTTTCTGTATGTAAAAATATAGTATTTATTCTTTAAAAAAATTAATTTTTGGGTGGAATGGATTAATTGTATTTACATATTTCTTATGGGAAATAAGGGTTCAGAAATCGGCCAGTTCGATTTTAGGCCTAGCTCCTGGAACGGATTAAGGCTGATTTTAGGGGGTCCACTGTATAGAGGTTATTTATGGAAAAGTTTACTTCAAAACCCATTTTATTCGTCAATAATTTTTGCATGAACTAAAATAAAATAATTTACTGCACAATAAACATAAATGATATATTATAAAAAACCTAAAGCCTTTTTATATTCTTTTATCTTAAGCAATGTATTAAGCAATGTAAGTATACTGTAGCACTAGCAAAATATGCATACATATTGCTGTTACTGATGGAATAAAATGTTTGGAAAATATCACACCTATACTCACCTATAAATGTGTGGTTACACACACAACCACAAATAGGTTAGCACACATACAGAGTGCACATGTACTCACCTAGTTGTGGTTGCTGGGGTCGAGTCATAGCTCCTGGCCCCTGCGTGTGTCCACACGCGTGTGCATGCATATGCATGTGCGTCCGTGCACACACGTGCATACACATACACATGCAAGATAAAAACAATACCTTAACCCTTTCAGGGTCCAAGCCGTAGATCTACTCATTGTCCACAGGGTCCAAGAATTTTTTTCAAAATTTTTTTTTTTTTAGTTTTTCTTATGAAATGGTAGAGAATCTTTTTCTGAAGGTAATAAAACAAAACTCCATGGGGAAGTGGAATAGAATTCTTCCTCCGTAAGCCATGCGTGTCGTAAGAGGCGACTAAAATGCCGGGAGCAAGGGGCTAGTTACCCCTTCTCCTGTATATATTACTAAATGTAAAAGGAGAAACTTTCGTTTTTCCTTTTGGGCCACCCTGCCTCGGTAGGAAACGGCCGACGTGCTGAAAGAAAGAAAGAAAGAATAAAACAAAAAGTATGAAATTTGGTGAAAAACTGACGAAATTACACTATCGCAAATTTGACTGTCAGTGATATTTACGTATCAGTGATTTTGCCCACTTTGACTCCTATTTTAGGCCAATTATATTATTCCAGTTGACAAAATACTTAGCTATTTCATTAGTATTACTTCTATTTTATCAATTGAGCACATGAAACTGCCCAATCAACTATTTCAAGTAGCCAATAAAGTGATCAGAAACTTGTAATTTCGCCAATTTCACACAAAGTTCAAAATATTCCAATTTCAAAACTGAATCCAGAATAAACAATGCAGGCATTCCTGGCACTAAAATAACATTTCCTGTATATTAGTTATGTTTCCATTTTTATTTTTTATTTACATAAAGAATTTTTATTCACACCAAAAAATAGATGAATTACTCTTATGCAATATTGTAATAATTGTATAAACACTATCAGTGCATTTGTAAATGTATATTAGACCCACCAGTTGATGTGTATTGGTCGCGTGATGTGATTTATTTACTCTTGAAAATCAGCAAAAATCAAACATTTCCGATACTTTGAGCTCAATTAGAAGCTATTTTCAGAACTAAAACCAATAAAAATCTCTATTTCTGTAATATATCTTCCATTCTATCAAATGAGACCAAGAAACTGCGAATATAACCGTAAGAACCACATGAAAATACACCAAAAACTGCTGTTTTAATCAAAAAACAGTCGCAGTTTTTTTTCTCATTATGCACTGTGTGCTTCAGGATTTACTTTATATGGTGCTGTTGCGACCCCTGAACAAGATAATTGGGTTGAATGGTTGACGGACCATTTGGGCACTGCACGTCCAGTATTACTAGCCTGCAGCGCCCAGTGTGACGTCACCATAGTTTATGTCAGGGAGTGGAACCTGGCATAAAGGCAGTATGATCCACGACTTGTGAGGAACGTGGTATCCCAGCTTGGTCCATGGCTGCAGTATGGTCTACATTACTGAGCTGTGGATGGCATCAGTGATTGTATCCCAGCTTGCCATACTTGACTCAGTCTTCTTCCCAGCTTTGGTGGACGCACGACATTACATTATGGCTTGTGTGACAGTCATTTAGTCGTGTAACTCTGTTCAAAGGGTATATAACAGCGAAGGCGTTCATGGCACAGAGAAAAGTGTTTATGAGAAAGCGTGTTATGGCAAAGTGAAAAGGGTGTCATGTGACACAGTTGAGAAGGTGTCGTGTGAAAAGAGGGTGTGTCATGTGACACAGAGAAAAGTGACAATGTGTCGTAACACAGAGACAAGGGTGTCTATGCAGACACGGAGACGTAAGCGTGTTATGACGATAAGAAAGGTAGTGTCATATGACACGTTGTTGGTGGGGTCATGACTACGTGGATTGTCACTGAGTTGTGGTGTTTTGTGTGACACCGGTATGTTGTCTTGTGTGATACCGGTATGTTGTATCTTGTGTGATACCGGTATGTTGTGTCTTGTGTGATACCGGTATGTTGTGTCTTGTGTGACACCAGTATGTTGTCTTGTGTGACACCAGTATGTTGTCTTGTGTGACACCGGTATGTTGTGTCTTGTGTGACACCGGTATGTTGTGTCTTGTGTGACACTGGTATGTTGTGTCTTGTGTGACACCGGTATGTTGTGTCTTGTGTGACACCGGTATGTTGTGTCTTGTGTGACACTGATATGTTGTGTCTTGTGTGACACTGGTATGTTGTGTCTTGTGTGACACCGGTATGTTGTGTCTTGTACGACACTGATGAGTGTCTTGTGACACTGGTAAGAGTATGTCTTGTTGTCTCTTTTGACACTGGTATAACTATAGACTATGTCGTGTGACATTAAAGTGAATAGTCGTGTAAATCTAACAATGCATATTGTTTAACTTATAGTACAAATATTACGCTTATATTAATGTACAAAGATCATGCTTTTGTTTTTAGGTGTTACCTGGAGTTTACCTGGAGAAAATTCCAGGGGTCAACGCCCTGCGGCCCGGTCTGTGACCAGGCCTCATGTTGGACCAGAGCCTGATCAACCAGGCTGTTACTGCTGGCCGCACGCAGTCCAACGTACGAACCACAGCCTGGCTGGTATTGTACAAAGAGTGTACTATTATTTATATATGCATTTTACTAGTAAAAGAAATATATATATTTATAAATTATTGTGTCTGTATTTTTTATACCCTGGACAAAAACCTTTATTACAGTGGACCCCCGAGTAATGAACAAAATTCTTTTCAGAAGCCTGCTCAAGTGCCATTACTGAACGAATTTACTCCCTTAAGAAATAATGTCAAGTAGGTTAGTCCATTTCAGACCCCCAAAAATACACTTACAAAAGCACTTACAATATTATACTTACATAATTGTACGATTTCCGGGGTGTTCGTTACTCGGGGGTCCACTGTATATTGTTACAGTATTGCAATGTTGGTTATGAGAGCAGTTTCCCTTAGAATAACAGGCCGAGTAATCGGGTTTGCCATAGCTCTCGTAACTAATTTTGTAATATTGTAATAGGTGCACGCTTACCACATAGATGCATTCTCTCATATCTAGGCCTAAATTTACCGATCACAGCTTATCTGAGTGAGCTGAGCTCATGGCGTAGATCTACGGTTTGGACCCTGTGGACAATGCGTAGATCTACAGCTTGGACCCTGAAAGGGTTAAACATACCATAAACCAATTACTGTACAAAAGGATTTGCTAAAATCACACATTATACATTATGTACAGCTAGCTTGATAAAATTCAGTTTAAAGATTACAAAAATGAACATTTGCACAAATTCCCGGTAAAGGGTTAACCCTTTGAGGGTCCGTCACGTAGTTCTACGGCTTTGAAGCCAGGGTCCAAGTAGTAGTTCTACACCATGAGCTCAGCTCACTCAGATAAGCTGTGAGCGGTAAATTTTTGCTTAGATATGAGAGAATACATCTATGTGGTAAGTGTGCACCACATAAAACAAATACTGCAGCAAGCAGCACATGAGAAAAAAAAATGTGACCGCATTTTTTTATTAAAAAGCAACTTTGCGGTGTTTTTTCGTATGTTTTTTTTTTAGTTGTATTCACCATTTCTTGGTCTCATGTCATAGAAAGGCAAATATATTACAGAAATAGAGATGATTTTGATTGGTTTTAGTACTGAAAATGGCTATAAACTGAGCTCAAAGTAGCAGAAATGTATGATTTTTGCCAATGTTCAAGAGTAAACAAATGACATCACGTGTCTAATACACGTCAGCTGGTGGGTCTAATATATGTTCATGAATGTGCTGATATTTTTATACAATTATTACAATATTGCACAACTGTAAATCTACTATTTTTTTGAGTGAATAAAAATTCATTATGTGAATAAAAAATCAAAATGGAATTCATGTGTAAAGCCTGAAAATGTAACTAATGAACAGAGGAAATGTTAGTTTAGTGCCAAGAATGCCTGCATTGTTTACTCTGGACCCTATTGGAATATTTTGAATTTTGTGTTAAATTGGCCAAATTACCAATTTCCAATCACTTTATTGGGTAGTTGAAACAGTTGACTAGGCAATTTCTTGTGCTCAATCGATAAAACAGAAGTAATATTAGCGAAATAGCTAAGAATTTAGTCGACTGGAATAAAGTAACTGGCCTAAAATGGGAGTCAAATTCAGCAAAATCGTCGATGCGTAAATATCGCTGACGCAGCAAAATTTGTGAGAGCATAATTTAGTCAATTTTCCATCAAATTTCGTACTTTTTATTTTATTACCTTCAGAAAAAGATTCTCTACCATTTCATTAGAATTTTTTTTTTTGGACCCTGGGTGTCACTCTTTGATTTGACCCTTGGACCCTCAAAGGGTTAAAGCTAAGACTGGTTCAGTGGTGGTGGTCAGCAGGACAGAGACTAATTAACTGATAGGCAACCAAAGGTTAAAACTTTGTGTAAAATTTCATTCTACAGACTATTAACTAACAAAAATATATTTTATATAAAATGATATATGTATTTTGCTTCAGTAATAGCTAATGTTTTTATATGTATAAATACAAGTATTAACAGGGAAAACTTGTTGAAAAATATAATTCAGTATACCTTTTTGAACTGAGAATTTTTGCACTAATATTTTGAGTAATAACTCTGAAATGAACAATTCACATTTTATGTATTGTATTAAATGTTTCCAATAAAAATGCAAATCATATCTATACTACTTAAACATTCCCTGATAAGATCCTAAATAAATTCACTATCTGTCCTTAATAATAATAATAGCAATCTTCTGAACACTATATGAACAATATCTAGTTTTCCTCAAGGTTATGCAAGTTTTCATAATAGTTGTGCAAATCACTTGCTGGATAAGATTCTTCTTCATTCTGCTCCTCATCAGAGTCAAAAAAGTCTTTATTAAGATTGGCATCCCGGTACTGTAACACAGAGGATGCCGGGGGAAGACCAATGCTCTCTGTCTTGATTGTCTTCAGTTTCTCCCTTGTTTCTTGTAGCAATCTTGCCTGAAAAATAATAAAAAAAATAATCAGTGATGATAATCTGAAAATATACTGGAAGAAAATACAAAAAATGTGATCCCCATAGAGGCATCTTCCATTTTGAGAATACCTAATATGAGTCTCTTACTGTGTTTAGACTGCTACAAGACGACTATGCAGCTGGACATTCTTTCTTTATGATATCAAAATATGACAAAAACAAATTAAGAGTGAGGTAAATTTGTAAATTCCATTTTCAAGATTTATTTTAACACAGTCCATTTCCCACTAAAGGAAATAAAGTATTTTCAGCATCACTCATTCCCTAGCTTCCTTTCCTGAACTACATGAACGTCATAATTTACATAATCTGTTGACCTGCAGATCCTCACTTATCCTTGAGAATGCAGACACTACTTGCCACCTCCATTGGTCTCTTGAATGTCTTCAATACCTTGCTCAAATACACCTCGAACATGACTTGAGTATATGACACAAAGTGGAAATTTTTCTTAATAACCAAGTTTCTCCCACACAGGGGCTTTATGAAGTCAGGACTGACTTCATAAAGCCCCTGTGTGTTGATGCATCATTAATAAAGGTATTTGCTGCATCTAAATGTCATTTACTTTGCCTTGCTGGTATTTACATACCATTCCAGGTTCATACATGCTTTCTGGTGCACAAACCTTCCTCTCAATCTTCCCTCTCATTCTCCTTCCAATCCTTCCTTGGATGAACCTTTCTCCTCCTCCTATAGGTATCATTGTCAACAGGAGAAGCCAGATGGAGGAGGAGATAAAGTTTGGAATAGGATGTAGCAGTGAAAAAATTTATACACACAAATAGAGGATTAAACAAATCAACAGCCCAACAATTTTGGGCCTGGTGTTTAAAAATAATGTTTGTTAATTTCTGTTTCAAGATTTATATTTTTTAAGGTCTCTTGGAATCTTGATGCAGAGAATTCTTCAACATTTACCTAACCTATAGATATGACCTACTTCCACTAGTAGATTTTCTCCACCAGTAACTCTGCTTCTAATTGCTTTATGTCACCTGTCTGCAGTATATAAAGCCACTTCTACGTACATATGCTGTACTTTTATCAAGACTGATGGACTGAACACATCATCTCCTGGCTGAGGACTGATTACCTCAAATTCATTCTCATTTCCCATGGTTCTTCTTTATATTGGACTGATGATGCAACTGACTGGCACAACACTTAAGTAATGATACCTAAGTGTTGTGCAAGTCTCTAGCTCATGAACCTGTCAGTTTTCTAAATAATTTATAAAGTAACAGATATAAAATTTGTCCATGGGGAAGTGGAACAGAATTCTTCCTCCATAAGCGTGTCATAAGAGGCAACTAAAATGCCAGGAGCAAGGAGATAGTAACCCCTTCTGTATATAATACAATGTACTAAATTTAACCCTTTGACTGTTTCGGTCGTATATACAGTCAACCCCCGGTTATAGACAGCGTCGGAAATCGTCCAAATCGATGTTAGGCAGGTTTTTTAATGAGGATTTTGGCTCGGTAATAGACAAGCCGCTCGGAGTCGGCGATTCGTCCCGGACGTGTACGCGTGGCCCGTGGCCCAGTTGGGCGCCCAGGCACTCAGTGTGCTATTGTTTACAAGCAAGCGACCACCACCCACGCTTTCATACCAGTATATTGTCATTATTCCACTGTTTTTAGTGCTTGCAACTGCTAAATAAGCCACCATGGGCCCCAAGAAAGCTCCTAGTGCCAAGCCTGTGGTAAGAGTGTACAGTGGACCCTCGGTTCGAACACCCCGGAAATCGTACAATT